>AJFK01001077.1:0-224103 GCA_000467715.1 Hysterium pulicare CBS 123377
GAGCCGAATATTTCAAACGGGACCTCCAGTGCCACCTGGGGTCGGAGGGACGACCATGGCAAGGAAGGGCAGAGCGGAGTGGATATTTGCTGGGACAAGGACGGCAGTGTTTATCCACTTGGCTTGAGGGATCTGACAGAAGAGGAAAAAGAGGTTGGTTTAAACTCATATGCGCAGTCTCGAGGGACATCACTAACGGCTTCCAATATGTAGACATTTTTAACCTCTGTCAACTCTCCCGTTAAGCCTCTTGTACAGGGGCCAAACAAGGATGGAACACCGAAAGATGGACTGTCCTTACGGAAGACCTCAATCTCTCAATCCCAAGGCCCTTCGGGATCGTACGGATTGGCCTCACCCACAAGCACGCGACCAGGTACTCGCCGTCGTGACACCAGTGACTCTTTCCCATTCCCTGCAAACACTATGGCATCTCCAGCAAGTTCTTCACGGTTTGCACGCGATGAATCCAATGCAGTCACTCCACCTCCGGCTCTAGTGCGAAGGAGGACAGACTTTAAAGATTCCCCTCTCAATACTGCTTCGGAAGAACGAGACAAAGAGAAGAGTCGCGATGGAGGATCTGAAAGCACCGGGCCGTTTGGAGGCCCTAAGCGCACCACTACTGCCCCTTTCAGTGCCGGAGCCACGAATCCTGCCTCGCCATGGTCTGCGACGCCACAAACGAGTAACTTTTCCCCCATGGGCTCTTTCGGCGCCTTTGGTAACCCGCAACCTCAGCCCTCCGAAAAGAAGGCAGGCTTTGGTAGCTTGAGGGGTGAGAGCAGGTTCAAGGGTTTGATGGGTAAAGGAAGCTCGGAAGACATGGAGAAAGTGACTAAAGAGAAATCTTCGTTCGGAAGTCTTGGTAAACTCAGCGAGGCTGAGTCTAATCGACAGACGCCTTCATGGATGGAAGCTCGTTCAAACCGGCCGACAAGTAATGACACTGATCCATTCCCTGACGACGATCTACGCACGGGTAGCGCTGCACTTGGAGGTGGACAAGACATAAGTCCGCCTCGCCAACAAGGCTTTGGTGGGTTTGGGACTCCTAGCCGGCGGGATCCACGTGAAGACCTTGGTTTCTCCGCGTTTGGAATGACTTCTGACAATACCGGACTTCGAGATATATTCCATGGGAGGGACAGTTATCCACACCAGACGCCACAACAACGAGGACCTGAAGGTGGCCACGAACCTATGAGCCCCACTGACACGAATCCTTATCAAAGTCCTGATCATGAAAGAACAGATACGGAAGATAACGAAAGCGATGGTTCTGATATTCAAAACACTACTTTCCCTGGCTTGGGTAGTTTCCAAGTGGATCCCTCGGTCGGCTCGAGTATGCATCCTTTTGGTGGACTAGGCAATTTCGGTCGAGTATCTGCGCCCTATGAGGCGGCAGCTAGTGACAGGAGCCAAACGTCCAGTACTGGTCCCACGAGAGGTTTTCCGAGTCTGGGCGGATTAGGAGGTCTGCCCGGTTTAGGCGGTGCATCGGCTTGGCCTGGTGCTCAACCAACTATTGCGACTCCTGTGCGAGAGAGAGGCGCTTTTGGAGGAGGTTTTGATACTTTTGCATCTATTGGTGAACTTCAATCCCCCAGTTTGACAGGTCTTGGGAGTAGCGCGCTCTTTGGGGCTGGTCCTGGACTTAGTGGCAGCGGTACAATTGGACGCCAAAGCAAGCTGAGCTCGTTGTTGCCTGCCACTATGCAGGAACAAATGCGTTCGGGCGATCAGCATCGACCGCTGAATGATGACGGCCCTGCTGAAGGAGATCGTCAACAGAACATACCCGGTGGTTTTGGAAGAGGTCCTTTTGGTAGTCAAGCTCCAGGGAGCGCTATTCCTGCTAGAGATACCGAGAGTCCTTTCCGAGCAGGCCGTGGCATGTTTGAAGACTTTCCCCTCGAGGCCGGAACTCGTAGTCTTCGCGACAGTGGCCTCTCTGAACCAATTGGCACGCCATTCGGTCAGTTACAGTCTTCGGGCCCCACTCAAGCTTCCACCCTGGCAACTGCATCTCAACGAGCTGCCCCAAATCAATCACAAAGTGTCAGTAGCCCGGCCTCAAACCAACCACCAGCAGCGCAACAGCGCACTATGGTCATGCCTGATAGGATGAGATGGATCTATAGAGATCCACAAGGCAACACGCAAGGCCCGTGGTCCGGTTTGGAAATGCATGACTGGTACAAAGCCGGGTTTTTTTCACCTGAGCTTCTTGTGAAGAAGTTTGAGGATCCCGATTACGAACCACTTGCTCAGCTTATTCGTCGCATCGGTAACTCTCGCGAACCGTTCCTAGTCCCTCAGATTGGTATTCCTCACGGTCCACCCACAAGCCAACCCGGTA
This sequence comes from Hysterium pulicare CBS 123377, assembly GCA_000467715.1. NCBI lineage: Eukaryota > Fungi > Ascomycota > Dothideomycetes > Hysteriales > Hysteriaceae > Hysterium > Hysterium pulicare. Next base: position 2,366 of record AJFK01001077.1, read on the forward strand.
ATGCCTGGGCGGGCTCAGGTCTTAGCACTACTGCAGCTCCAGGAGCCCAGCCTCCTTTCGCCAACAGCTTTCCCAGCTTTGGTACAACTCTGACTGCGGAGCAGCAGAATGCGTTGGAGAGGAGGAAGCAGGAGGAGCAGTATCTTATGGCCCGCCAAAAAGAGCATCTTGCAGCGCAACAGCAAGCTTTGGCCAAGCAAGCACAGATCGGCATAGGAGCACACGGCATGTTGCCACATCAACTTCACCATCATTCTAGTGCCCACAGCCTTCATAGCCAGCCAAGCTTTGGGAGTATCACCTCACCAGGAGGCTATCAGCCTTCTCCCACTCAAGGGCCGGTTCTGGGAGGACCTCCCGTACCAGGATTATACGACAGTGCTTTCCGACAAGGGGCTGGGTCCGGGCTGGGTCCTATCGGACCAGGGATGGACATGCTGGGCAATATTAGGGAGGAAGATGTCCCCGGTATGATGGATCGTCTTTCTCTTGGCCGTGGTGGTCAGATTCCCTTTGGTGGTGCGCCAGGATCTTTCGGGCAGCAACAGGCGGATTCTAATCAACATGCGCAGCAGGTCGTCGCTATGCTCAATGACAAGGCACGTCTTGAGCGGGAGCAGAAAGAATACGATACCCTACAGCGTTCCGCTCTAAACGATCAACAGGCAGTACAGGTCTCCGCAGATCGACTGCAGCAATTTCACGACCTAAGGCTTCAGACGGATATTGAGCAGCAATCTTTCGAAGCACCCCCAGAGGGTATTATCGGAAAGCCTAGTGGCTCGACCGCAGACCAACAGCAACGCCAGCGTCGAGGAGACATCGAATTTCCAAGCACTCAGATACAGACAAGTCCTCCACGCGCTGAAGCAATCCCTTCGACCAAAACATCCGAACCTCTCTCTCTTACAGAACAGGTACAGAAGGCTGCTTCTGCTAAACAATCGCCGACTCCACAGTCACCATGGGCCAAGGTTGATGCTCCCGCTCTTCATCCATTCCCTCCACCGCCGTCTCAATCACCCCTTCCAGCCCCAGCTGCGCAGAGGAAACAGAATGTTGCAGATACTCTCGCTGCGGAATCTCGATCACGGTCCCAGACGCCATCTCTAGAAACTCCTAGCGCTTCGATCGCCCCATGGGCTAAAGAACCCGCGGAGGCTCCTAAAGGACCATCATTGAAGGAAACCATGGAAGCGGAGGCGCGCAAAGCTGCACAGCAAGAAGAAATCGCTGCAGCCGCTCGACGGGCAGCTCTTGAGAAGGAACTGCTTGTGCAAGCCCAATCACCCGCCGCCGCACCTGGTCTGCCCTCAAGCTCTACCTGGGCCAGCGGCGCTTCGCCAATTACGCCCTCCGGATCTACACCATCTGCATGGGCCAAGCCAATTGCTGGTAAAACTACAGGTCAATCGGCCGCAAGCACCAAGAAGACGCTTATGCAGATACAGAAAGAGGAGGAAGCTCGCAAGCAGCGTGCAGTCGCCGCCGCCGCAGCCAGTGCTGGAAGTGCCGCGGCAGCAGTTAGCCAACTATCCTCTGGAAAGCGATATGCTGATCTCGCCGGGAAGAGCACGCCTACTCAGCCCACCCTTGGAGGTGCTTGGACTACAGTTGGAGCTAGCGGGAAAGTCAAGACGCCTGGCGCAGTCCCTACCGGACCTGCGGTAGGCCTGCGTTCAACTAGCAGTGGTTCATTAGCCACCCCTCCCGTAAAGCCCAAAGTATCTACAACCACTAGGAGTACTACTATAGGAGGCCAGGTTGCTGGCCAAGTAAATGCCCAAGCAGAGTTCCGGAAGTGGGCTGTTGGTGAGCTTAAAGGGGACTTAGTCAAGGAATCCAATCGTAAGTCCCCATCATTCACATGGCCATGAAAACACATTAGAAAACTAACAATATCAACAGCCGAAGAATTCGTCTCCAGTCTCCTGAACTTCCCGCCTGAGGTTGATCTCATCACCGAAGCCGTCCACTTTGCCTCAAACACAATCGACTCGCGCCATTTCGCAGAAGAATTCCTTCGTCGTCGCAAACTTGCCGATAAGGGCATTGTTGAAATGAATACAGCAGCTGCCAGCCCCGCCGATAGCAAGAGCACTGGTGGTGGATGGAGTGAGGTGGCTAAGAAGGGTGGACAGAGCACTACTCAGCCGCAAGGTGCACTTGATTCGGGTAATTTCAAGGTTGTTGCGGCGAAGAAGAAGGGGGCCAAGAGGTAGGTGAGGGAACGTGGGATCGTGGTTTGGGATTAGGTGTTGTTGTTGCATTGGTGGTTGGTGCGGATGTTGTTTGGGCTGGGTCATGCGTTGTGAATGACTGAATGTATTGTTAGACGCGTAAAGTAGTGCTGATGGAGGTGGTAGTGGATATGAGTATTGGTAGTAAAGCTTTTTAATTGCTATGTGATTTTGCATGTGCTGGAATGAGGCTCCTTGGTGTTAATTGCATTGAGCTTTCGTGAAAGGGGATGAAAGAGCTAGAAACGATATCCCTGGAGACCAGAACGCCAGAGGTAAGTCTGCCTCGTTCCCCATTTCGCGCCAAAAAGAACACTGAGACAAGCCTCCCATCGACTAAACCAGAATTGCAGTCATAGTTTAAATAATCCTCGCCGTCCAACTGTCCACCTCCCTAAGTCGCTCATATTCAGCCTGTATGCTGCTGCTCACAGCATACCCCAAATCAAATTCGTATAAAAGAAGCGCGAAACCCCAGGCGCAAAATCCACAGTCTGCATATCTCCTTTGCGCATGTTTCCGATCGAGACCTTATCGACGAAGCCGGTCACAGGGTCAGGAGACACAGTGATGCCGAAGTAGCGATAGATTTTGAGTCTCAGACTGTACGAAGGAAAGCCTTTAGTAAAGGTTCATGCGGATATTATAGATGGAAAAAGAAAACTCACATCGTCTGTTCCTCCTCAGGCGACCTCAGCGCCTCCACCGCCCCCTCAACACCCACCTCCTCCAAATCCCCCAAAACCCCCGTCAACCGACTCAACTCACTCTGCAGCCTCTCCCCCTCAATCTCCAGATCGCTGGCCTGTTTCGCGATCTTGAATTTCTCCGTGTCCAGGCGGAGGATGTCGCTTGCGTGGCTGGTCGGGTTGTGCTGGGAGATTGTGAGGGAGTGCGTTGAGGAGAGGGTCTGTTGTTGGCGCGAGAGCTTCTGGAGGCCGGATTGTAGGGAGCCGAGTTGGTGGTGGCGGAATGTGCTTAGGGTGGAGAGGGAGGAGGTTATGCGGGAGAGGGAACTGCGGTCGGGGGATATGTTGAAGTTTAGGTGGCATTGGGCTATGAGCTGTGGGAGTTGTTAGCTCTTTTTCGAATCGTTGAAAGTATGGGATTGAAAGTATGGAGCTTGATGAGAATGCTTTAAGAGTAGCAAGTAGGTTATACGGGATTTGGCGCTCTGTTTGCGACCTGGAAAGTTCGGTTTATCATGGCAGAGAGGTCGGGACTTACGGTTGCAGGATCTTCGTCGAGAAGCATTTTGGCGCGTAGTTGAGAGTTGTGTCGTAGAACGTGTTTTGCGTAATTATGTTTGACTGAGCTTGTTTATCGATTACGTCTGTAGTTGTAATTGTTGTAGTGAGTAAAAGATGGTGATAGATTCTTGGTGTTGATCTCAATGTTGTGTTGACAGGAGAGCTCGGGCCACACCCGCTTTGCATGGCAACCAAAATGTGGCTGTGGCTCGTGGATACGTCACGGGCAGCAACTTTCACAAGATCACATCTAATTACGGCGGCGAAAAGGCCACAACCATATTTCCGACTCACTCCTCCTTCTCCCACCTATACCACAGAACAACAGTCATGGTTCTTACGAATTCTCTTCCCTGTAAGTAGATCACCCTTCGCTAGAAATGAGGGTAAGGCTAATGTTGATGAACAGATGCCGCCGACGCGGAAAGTCCCCTAAAACCCGACGAGCTTCAAGTTCTACGAGCACAGTATGAGAAAGAGGGAGAATACGTAGGAGTGCAAACAAAGTTCAACTATGCCTGGGTATGACCTCTTCCTCTCCGCGCATCCCGAAAACATAGCTAATACGATCGTGAACAGGGTCTCATCAAATCAGACAGTCGCCCAGAACAGCAAGAAGGCGTGCGACTACTCTCAGAAATCTTCCGCAACAACCGAGAAAGGCAAAGAGAGTGTCTATACTACATCGCTCTCGGAAACTACAAGCTTGGGAACTATGCCGAGGCGCGGAGGTATAATGAAATCTTGCTGGACAAGGAGCCTGGGAATCTTCAGGCCGGCAGCCTGAAGACTCTCATCGACGAGAAAGTGGCAAAGGAAGGCCTTGTCGGAGCTGCAATCGTTGGCGGAATCGCGGTGGCGGCGGGCATAGTAGGAACAATGCTCTTACGGGGCAACAAACGGAGATAGTTGGAGGTATTGGAGTAGGCGTTAGAACGGGCTCTCACGTGGTTAAGAATGTACATGTATTTCAACTGTCTTTTCCTCTATCAGCCGAGGATATTAGTCTACACGCATAAAATAATCCCAATCGGATCGGCAGGCGCAACCCGAGATTGTCTGGCGTGCTTGGTATGAGTAATATGAGATTCAGAAAGGCATGGAAACGGAGAGAACAGGCGTGGTTCAAGAAAACGAATCTGTATCTCGATGCATGTCAAACATTCACACAAATAACCACCTGTTTTTACTCGTATTATTTAACAGACCCATCGACTTCTTTGGGGAGTAGTAGTCGAGCACTATCTGGCATTCTCTCGTTTCTGCATGGAATTCAAGAGCACGACGCCACGGTTAACTAACTCGGCCCATCCCTGTCCGCCGAAGCTTACAACGTCACTGACAGCTTGGGCCCTCTGCACCAAAAGTTGCCGTTGCCAGGAACCCGAATAGCTTTCAACATCTCCCTCCTGCCCTACAAACCACCCGGGACAGACTTTTAGCTGTCTTGGTGCTCCGTAATACCTACCACCTCTCTTCTCAGTAACGTCAGCAACAAACACCATCTCCGGTCACTGGCGAGTGGCGCATGACAAGGCGTTATCCTGTCCCAGCTGCTGCGCCGAGCTTCTTCAACCCACCAGTCACGATTACCAGAGTCTCGTGAGGGCACACTTGCGACATATCTAGGCTGTTCGCCACTGCATTCTTACTCCAACCTTCTCGTACATTTCTTCTTCGAAAAGTTCGGTGATCTTGACTCTATTGCCATCATGGAGCAATCGCATCACCAATCACCACCACGGCAAGCGGCGCAACCGCAAACAATGGGACAACGCGATATGATGTATTGTCACGAATGCCGCGATGAGTGGTATAGGGATGAGCATGGTTTGACATGCCCGGAATGCGGGTCAGATTTCACAGAAATTGTAAGTCCAACGCCCGTTGCTGCGCAGCTCAGTCAGCCAACCAGACTCCTCGCGTTCTCTTATCTCTAGTAAAAGAAACATCACTAATTGTTCATTTGCGCAGATTGAAGCAGACCATGATCCTAGAGCAGACGAAGCGGTGGACGAGGACCATGACGACTCACCCGTTTCCCCACCCGGCGGCCTACACCCATTCCTTCATCATCACCCATGGCGAGATGCACCTGATCCGGAGGAACCAGACCTAAGCCAGTTCAACATTAGGAACATCAGGCAAACTGGGCCTGTTTCATACACTGTCAATGCCACGATATACAGATCAGTCTCTCCGGGTCGCGGAAATGGTGGCGGCAATCAAAATCTACAAAACCCGATCATGAACAGCTTTGCCACTATGCTCAACAGTATAGTAGGTGCCAACAGGCCTGGACAGGGTCAGACACAGGGAAATCAAAATGCTGAAGGGCCTGGAACACCGCAAGATGGATATCGTGGAACCAGTCCGACCGGAGCGCATCGCTTTCAATATACTCAAACAGCACGGTTGGTTCCTCGTGATGGAGATCGTCCTGGTCCGCGACTTGAACCTGTGGATGAACTTAACAAGTAAGCAGTTAACTTACATCTACTGCTCAAATAAGTTACTGACTAGCTGCATCAGTGTTCTCGCAGGGCTTGTGGCAGCGCTTGGAGAGCCTCCAGGCCAGCAAGGTCCAGGCCAACAGCCAAGAGAAGGCCAACTCCATCAGAACCCGATGTTCGCTCTCTTCAGCCACCTGATGAATCCTGGGAATGCAGCTCATGGTGACTTCGTCTATTCCCAAGAAGGGTTAGATCGAATCATTTCCCAGCTAATGGAACAAAATGCTACAGGCAATGCTCCACCTCCAGCTTCTCAGGAAGCCATCGATAAGCTGCCACGGAAGCAGGTCGCTGTCGATATGCTTGGTCCGGAGGGTCGCGCGGAGTGTAGCATATGTATGGACGAGGTCAACATTGGCGAAGAAGTCACCGAACTTCCCTGCAAACATTGGTTTCACCATCAGTGTGTCTCCATGTGGCTCAAAGAACACGACACCTGCCCGCACTGTCGAAAGGGGATCATGGATCTTCCCAAACCAGGCGGAAACAGTCCCCCGTCTTCAGCAACCTCTGCTCCGGGTACCTCATCGAGACCTTTCGCGAATCCCCCTTCCCAAATGCCGGGTTCCTTCGGTGCTGCAGGCGAGGGTACTTCAGACCACCCGTATGTAGTTCCTGATGCTACCCCAGAACGAAGTCAACCAGAAAACCTTTCTCCTCGTCAACCAAGGTCGCGTTCCGCTCATTCGGATGGAAGTGGTAGCGGAAGCATCAGCGAGAGGATCCGAAGGGGTATATTTGGCTCTCCGCGATGATTCTCCCTATGCTTCCGAGCTAACGTCTACATTTTCTTTTAGTTCATGACAGGCTGACAAGCTTGAGAGAGACGCAGCGTCGGCGCACGAGGGACAGGCATACAACGGGCTAAGCCTTACAATACGCGGGTGAAGTCTGGCTTATGTTATAACCCTGGATGTCCTTGCCCTGTCCCGCTGATTCTCCGATCTTCCCTAAAGTATTCTCAAAGCCAAAAGACAATGGATCCAATTTTTTTCTCTTAGCGATATCCATGATTCCCCTTCTCATCCGGCCAACCTTAGGCCCATTTTGAGGATCTTGCTTTTGCCGTAGTTATCTTGCCCGCCGTTTCTTGGATAGATACGGTAATACGAGCATTTAATGGCGTTCTGGGATGGATCAAATTGGGTCATGAAACTGCATATGGGCAGAAGGGATTGGTCGACAATAGAACTTCACATTCTTATTATGGAAACACGCCTCGTGATATAGTACTGATTGGTTCTTGGTACATATTAACGGCTTCATCTAGCACGTTTTGCCAGTATTGGATTCTGTGTGAATTGAATGCTAGTGGGCCTCGAATATATTTCGATAGTCGCTACTCCGTATGGAGTACGTAGATAGAAATTAGCACAGAAGTGCTCCCTTATATTGTCTGATTCTTCTTCTTAGTCTAAGAAAGGGAATATACCTTGGTGTTCTTGACTATTTACCCTGAAATGCATAAGTAATTGTGATTAAACCTTCTCAGGCTCTCAGGGTGGTGAGCTGGATTTCAAGAGTGGTACGTAGGTCCATCCTTTTCGTCGTACGGCTGTGAACTGGACTTGTACAGCGTCCCAAAGTGTAATCCTACTCGTCTTACCACCACGAACTGGCTTTTAAAGGTCTCCCATAGCGCAACCCTATTCTACTACCGCCTCGAAAGGCGTATACTACTCCTGCCCAACAGCCTGCTAACAAAAATAGACTACTACCTTGTAGTCTTAGAGAGGTGAATTGGACCCATATAGCACTCCCAGGAAGCTAGCTATCTTCCTACACCGCTCACTCACTTCGGCAGATCATATATATGTTGTACTATTCCCGGGATAGCATGCCCTGCTCAAAATCCCTGGAACGAAACTGCATTTTCAAAGTCGAGATTCGAGTAAGACTGAATGACAGGTTCATTCTACTTCTCTAAGCAGTTTCGAGCAGAGGTTCAAACATATGGCGTAGAACTGTCAAAATGTTTGGAATAGGTTGCTTTTGTTCTTCTCTCTGACAAGTTGCACAAAACCATACTACTCGCGGTATTGAATGACTGTTATTGGCTAAGAACGCCACAGCGCCTCTTCAGAAGAAATTTTGCATTGGAACTTCTCGCCAATGCATCGACCTCTTTGTGGACGATGCAAGACCCGACAACGCATCGCTGTCCCCTTGTCCAGAGCTCGGGCTGGACGGCATAGCGACATGCCCTTCATCTACGTTGCCGCCGACACGTCGGGACTCGACAATTGATCCTTCGTTGTTTCTTCGTTGCAAGCAATCCCATGGGTACACGACCGAATTCTTTTGGGCAATCTTGGACGTGACAATGTGAAACATGGCGATGGGAGTCCCTTGCAGCGGGACGAAGAGGCAGGCTTATTTGTCGCCTTGTATCATGTACCTCCAGCAGTTCGCATATAAGCCGAATACTTCATTTCTGATATATGCCCCCATGCTTTTGCTCAAACGCCAGATCGACCGCAGGCCACGACGTCGAAACGATGCATATCCCACGACGCTTTCCAATCAATACCCATTCGCTGTCAGCTAAAAAAGGCGCCCGTCCCCCAGCACTTGCATATGGTTAACTCATCTTTCCTTGCCCTCCCGCGACGCATGTACCTCTACGTGCTGTGCTTTCATTGGGCCCGTAGACCCTTTTCATATGTTGACTTGTATTGATGCTGAGTTGTGCTCGTTGACATAAAAAGTACAAGAGACCAGTGCTTCACCGCAAATTCTCGCCAGCTAAGCTTTAAGCTTAAAAGCTTCACCGGATTCGCCAAAAAGTTGTGCTCGAGCTTGCACATTCACCATGCCGAGCTTTGGGAGAAGTCGGTCGAGCTACGAGTGAGTGTACCTTCCGCTTACCACCTTCACCTTTTCCCCCCTCCACAACTCCCACATTAACACCTTTTCCAGTGCCTCGTCCAAGGAGGCAAAGCAGATTATTGCCGACATCAACGCAGGCTCTCAGAAAGCCCGTCGTAAGTTGTTGGAAAAGCCCGGGCACAAACGAGGCAACAGTCACAACACCATCACCCCAGTGACGGTACTCGAACCTCAAGAAAACGGCGACGAACGAAAAGGCCGAAAGTCCACAGCTTCCAACCGCCCGAAGCTGCCCAAACGCTCCAGCAGCATGAAACGAGCCTACAATTATTTTTTCGGCAACACGTCGCCTGCTGCTGAGTCTTCACCTGCAGCGCCTGCAACCCCGCCGGACACAGATTCTCCAGCTACAGCTCCTCCCGAGACACCCAAGTCAGACCGTGTCGTCACGCCTCGCGAAGCTCCCGAGGACGAGAACGAAGACGAGACCGAGGGTGGGATCGAAGTTGACACCGAGATGGAAACAACAGCTGAGCCAGCTGCTGCTCAAGCACCAGCACCGCCAGAGATAACTGACGACGAGCCCTTGCCCGTTCAGGTCGAGAAGCTCAAGGCGAGGTTGACCAGCGTTGAAGGTGAGCTGGACGAGGCAAATACTACCGTGGTGTCACAGAATGAGGCAATCGAAGCTCTGGAGAAGGAGTCGGATGAACTCAGAAGGGAATATGAAGAGAAGGAAGCTGCCTTGACGCAGGAGAAGAAGACGTTGGAGGATCACATGGTTTCAATTGTTGTACAACAAGTCAAGGAGGCAAAGCAGTTGGAGCGGAACACTGTGAGGGCTGAGTGTGAACGCCAGTATCGCGCGAAGCTAGTAAGTAAAATTCCCCTTCAAATAGACCTGAGCTCGGTACTTTGCATCAAGTCCAGTTCGCAGCTGGACATAGGGTGCAGCTTGACTCGTAACGATCTAACTAACAATGGTAGAATGAGCTCAATGGCTCTCACGAAGCTTCTCTTGGTTCAGTAACTCACGAGCGTGACGCCCTCACTTCCGAAATCAGCTCGCTGCGGACACAGCTATCCCACGCCCAGTCGAACCTGATTGCCGGCAACGACAAATTACAACAAACCATCTCCGAGCACAAGGCTCTGCTACAAAGCAAGGATACCGACTACAGCACAATCACACAGAGCAAGAAGGAAGTCGAGACACAACTGGCCGCTCTACAACAGAGAATTGCGGAACTGGAGTCTTTGGCTACTTCGTCAAAGGACAAATTGGAGTCTCAGAACGCAGAGCTTCTCGGACAAATCGATGTCCTGAAGTCCAACATTGAAACGGCGGAGAGTGCATCTCTTGCTGCCAGTGACGCTCTCGAGAAAGCCAAAGAACTACACGCGCAGGATTCCGAGAAGGCATTGTCTGATGTTCAGGCAGGACACCAGACTGCTCTAACTGACCTTCAGACTAAGCTAGAGGCACTCACCTCTGACCTACAAGCTGCCAAGGCCGAGTCCGAAAAGCTCTCCGCAGAACATCTTGCTTCCCAGCAGAAGTCCACGGGAGACCTTGACTACGCACGCGACCAATTGACGACTATCACTGAGGCGTATGACCAGAAAGTAGCGGCAATTGCTGCACTGGAAGCCTCTATTGCCAGCAAGACTTCAGAGGTTGAGAAGCATGTTGCTGATAAGGAGGCACTGACGAAACAATTGGCAGATGCCCAAGGGTCGACGTCTCAACTCCAATCTGACCTCGATACCAAGAAATCTGAGGTTGAGAAGCATGTTGCTGATAAGGAGGCGCTCTCGAAGCAGTTAGAAGATGGCCAAGGGTCGACGTCTCAACTCCAATCCGACCTCGACACCAAGACATCTGAGGTTGAGAAGCATATTGCTGATAAAGAGGCATTGACGAAACAATTGACAGATGCCCAAGAATTGGCTTCTCAATTCCAGTCAGACCTCGACACCAAGACATCTGAGGTTGAGAAGCATGTTGCCGATAAGGAGGCGCTGACGAAACAGTTAGAAGACGGCCAGGGATCGACTTCTCAACTCCAGTCAGACTTCGAGACCAAGACCGCTGAACTGTCTGATGCAAAGGCCGCTTTGGAAGCGAAGGATGCCGAGATTGAAAAGCATGTTGCCGACAAGGAAGAACTAACGAAACAGTTGGCAGATGGCCAAGGATCGACTTCTCAGCTCCAATCCGACCTCGACACCAAGATCGCTGAATTATCTGCCCTCACTAGCGAGAAAGACGATCTCGCAAAGAAATTAGAGGAGGCTGTTTCAGGCAGCTCGGATGCAACGGTCTCTTTAGAAGCGAAGGATGCCGAGATTGAAAAGCATGTTGCCGATAAAGAGGCACTGACGAAACAGTTAGCAGATGGCCAAGAATCGACTTCTCAACTCCAAAAAGACCTCGACACTAAGGTTGCTGAACTGTCTGCCCTCTCTAGCGAGAAAGACGATCTAGCGAAGAAATTGGAGGATACTATCTCAGGCAGCTCTGATGCAAAGGCCACTCTGGAAGCGAAGGACGAGGAGATTGCTACCATCACCGCAGAAAAGGACGAACTCGCCAGCAAGCTTGATGCAAGCTCATCAGCGATATCCGAACTCAAGGCCAACCTTGAATCAAGGGACGCGCAGATTACAGACCTTACTGCACAGAAGACCAGCACGGAGGAATCCCTTGCAAAGGTAACAGATGAGCTTGAGGCGACAAAAGCTTCAATTGCCGAAGGTCTTGAGGGTAGCCAAAAGCAAATCGCCGATCTCACCGACAATGTTGAGATGGCTACCGCAGACCATAACATCACAAAGTCAGAGCTTGAGAAAGTCACTTCCGATCTTGACGCTGTTAAGGCACAATTAGAGAAGGCCATCGCCGCCCATGAAGATACGAGATCCGAGCTGGAGACCGCTGCCACGCACGCTTCTGATGAGCATTCAAAAGCTTTGAGCGAACTGGAGACCACGAAGGGCAACGCTGACGAATTGCGTGCAACGATAGCCGAGCTCGAGCAGAAAGAAAAGGCATCGCGGGAATCTTTAGAGAAGGCGCAATCCGAACATGAGAGCACAAAGGCTCAGCTGGCGGCAGTTGAGGAAGACATGAGGGCTGCTGAAGCTGAAAAGGGGAATTCAGAGGAGTTGACAGCCAGGATCGCCGAACTTGAGTCGGGACACATGGAAACCAAGACCTCCTTAGAAAAAGCTCTTTCCGACCACGAGAGCACTAAATCCCAACTGGCTACGGTCGAAGAATCGCTGAAGGCTGCCGAGGCTGAGAAAGGTAGCTCTGAAGAACTGACCGCCAAGGTTACGGAACTTGAACAGGCGCACAAACTGTCTCAGGAAGAGTTGGAAAAGGCAAAGTCCGAACATGAGAACACTCGATCCCTTTTGTCATCCGCCCAGGAGTCACAGTCGACTGCCGAGAGAACCAGGGACGAGCACGCCACCGCTCATTCGGAGACGAAGGAGGCACTCGCAGCCCGCATTGCTGAATTGGAGGCACTTCAAACCAGCCACGGTCAGCTCGAGAAAGACTTGGCCGCTTCTAAACAAGATGGTGGTCGCGTTGACGAACTAGAGTCTGAGCTTCAGAAGGCGAAGGCGGCTACTGATGAGAGTGCCGAGAAACTTGCCGCACTTGAGAATGCCCATGCTGAATTGCAAAGCAAGCTTGAAGCTGCTGATGCTTCCACAAAGGAGGCTGAGACTACTTGCAAGGATCTTGAATCCAAAATGGAGGCTGCTTCTGCGGCACAAAGGGAGGCCGAGGAGAAACTAGACGCTGCTCAGGCTCATGAAGCTCGTGCAAAGGAACTCGAAAATAAGCTTAAGAGTGTTGAGACCGAGAAGGATGAGGCTCAGTCAAAGCTTGATGCCGCTAGCACCGGTCAAAAGGAGGCGGAAGAGAAACTAGAGGCTGCTCAGACTCATGAAGCTCGTGCAAAGGAACTCGAAAACAAGCTCGAGAGTGCCGAGACCGAGAAGGAGGAGGTGGAGAAAAAGCTTTCGGCCGCGCTTGCTGCCCAGAAGGAAGCGGAGGAGAAGCTACAGGCTGCTCAGACTCATGAGGCTCGTGCAAAGGAACTCGAAAACAAGCTCATGGATGTTCAGACCGAGAAGGAGGAGGTGGAGAGCAAGCTTTCTGCAGCACTTGCCGCCCAGAAGGAAGTCAAGGAGGAACAGCCTGCCGAGGAACCGGCTGCTGAGGAACATGGTAGGGAGGCCGAGAAGGAGGTCGATCTCCCTGAACACATCAAAGAGGTCATCGAACCCAACGCCCATGAATCCATCAAAGAACACCTTGGCGCCGAACACGGCGAAGAGGAATCCACCGAACCAGAGGCTCATGAATCTGTCCAAGGAGATCATGTCGCTGAGCATGCCGAGGAGTCTCCCAAGGAGGGAGAGCCGGTGAAAGAGGAGAAGGGCGACCCGACAGAGGCAGGCCACAACACTGTTGAGGAAGAGCCTGTCGAAGAGAAAAAGAGTGCAGAGGAAGCCCACCCTATCAAAGAGGAGAAGACGGAGCCTGTTAAGGAGGTCGAGTCGCACGCAGAGTCCACTGTCAATGAGGAAGCCGAGCCGAAGAGTGAGCAGGTCGATGAAGCCAAAGAGGCAGAGTCTGTGCCAGAAAAAGAATCGCCGGAGACTCCGAAAGAGGATGATGAGAAGGCCGCCGAGGACGCTATCCCCGTGAAGGATGCAGAAGACAAAGAACCTTCCAATGGTTTGGAGCATGACGTGAAGGAAGCCGTGGACGCTGAGGAAGAATGGCCTACCAATGGAGCCAAGTCACCCACCGGAAAGTCTTCCAAGAAGAAGAAGAAACGTGGATCGAAATCGAAGAACGAGGTTACTGAGGAACCTGTCAAAGACGACGACAGCAAGGAAGAGAACGCCACCACCGCATAGACTACTTTACTCGATCCGAAATGACCTCTCGAAGCTAGATGTTGTGGGGTATCTAACTCTCCCGTCTTGGCTGTGCATATGAAATTGTTTACAATGTTTCCCTGTTTTGTTGCTACCTACATGACCCCTTTTCTTCCTCATTTCGCATGGTCATGGCATTATACCCCCCTCATACATTCGCTCGCACTTCTTTTCGTCGAGCACGCGCTGCATGACGAGCTCTGCCTTTCGGTCATGTATATAGGAGGAACGAACGAACCAACGTAATGGCTCTATGGATGAGGGAATGAAGCAGCGATGCGTATACATGCTCGATTGATGGATTGATCGATCGGGATGAGATATGTGTAATGAAATGAAATTGTTTAGTATCACGTTACATCCGAAGTCTTTTTGCCATGTCCTCTTTCTACTCAAATGCAAATCTGGAAGGTGATAATGAACTGGCGCTTTCCTACCTCGCTTTATGCGCTGATGGGAAGCAGCGACCGAAGCCGTTCGGCTATCAATACTCAGGCCTAGGTTTACGTTTGACTCTTCTTCGCATTGGAAATCGAAATCGAAATCTCGTTAGGTACACACCGCCCATACTCACTGTATCACCCTCCTGTCTATTTCGTGCATGACTTACAGCCACGCAGAAAATCCCTTAGCATTATTTCACTTCGCCAGTCCAAGCACCTCGAACCAACTCTCCGCAAAACTAGTGGGGATGTGTTGAGATAGGAGGTTGATGATACACGTAAGGTTGAAGTATTCTTCGAACGGGCCTTCCATTTCAAGACGGAGGGATGCCGAGTTCGTGTCTCCAATCAGCAGGTGCAATCTACTCGCACCGTCTCACCTCGCGCAAAACGCTGTATAAAAGCAGAAAAGAGCCTTAAAGAATTCCAGTCATATTCCATAGAAAGCAAGGAACTGGTTTCAGCTGCTCAGCTCAGACCCGCTTTGACTCCCCTGCCATACCACTCTCTCCACGTCAACAAAAATACAAATTAAGCAGGTTCGCAGCAATGATGACCAGCGCCAGCACCTTCGCAGCTTCAATTCCTAACTTTAGCTGTTCCAATGCGAGTCTTTCGCCGTCCATCGCATGACGAATGTCGGCGTCGATGGGATAATAGTTGCCGTAGAAGTGTAAATGCAAGCCGCACGCGGTAGATGAGGTTTCATGTCGTTGAACGCTGCTGATGGCCTCAGCTCCGGTGTTGTCGGTTTGTGTGTCGTGGATGTGGACGCGGATTTGGGATGGTGGTGTTTGGTTGGGGTTGCTGTGGATGTTCTGAGGTGTGGTTAGAAGCTGGGATTTGGGGATGGATGATGAGAAGGTACTTGAGGGTTTGGGTGTGAGAATGGGGACATTGTGAGTTTGTGTTTTGGTCTGGAGGGTTGGGGTATTTGGTGAAGGGGGTGAGTGATAGTGGGTTCGAAGCGATGTGCGCACTGGTACTCTAGATAAATGACGATAATGTGGTGAGGTCAGTTTAGGTCATGGTAGGCACTGAAACTGAATGTGGTATGCGTGCGTGCCGGAAAAGGAAGAGGACTTCAGACGTCGAGCACGTGGACTCCCCATGTTTGAACGGGTGGTAGAGAAACGTCAAAGTGCCGGCGTTGAAAGATGATTTTCAAGCCTTACATCATTGGCTGGATGTCAGTTCACATCTTTATATAAACCAAGGTCTTGAGGGTGGCCACTGTGAATAGAGAAGTTGTCTGGCGGGTGAGGCGTGGAAAATGATACATGAGTAATGCTTTCCTCCCAAAGCATGCTGGCTTCGTACCTGTCTCACAAATGTGCGGGTGGGGAATGATATGATATCACTAAGAAAATCATTGTTGTAAGCGTGAAGTCATCACTGGATGTTAGGTTCCCACAGACAGTCTCTTCCCCTCGAAATACCAACCTTCAAAACTTGCGCCCCGACTAATCGAAAGAGTTCACGTACTCAGATAGAAGAAATCTTACTTCAAGGTATCGCGAGCGCTTATCTCCTGTTCTATATCAATGAATATATTCGCGCGGAATCCAGTCCTAAAAACAAAGATAGGTAGACGAGATCTTTCTTATCACAATCGCGACGGTTCCGAATTCGTTGCTTCAACGACTTCCAAGAGGTGTTTTCTAGACGAAGATTTACGTCGTCACTTCATACTTGACTACCATCGATCCAGCCAGAAGCAGAGCCATCCCCGAGGATCGCAGAATTTTAAACGAGATGTTTCGGAAGCTGTTCCCAGTAAGAAATGGTGTCTGGAGAGTATCATCCGCAGCCACGGCTGTCAGAAGTATGCGACGGCCTTTGAACGGGTATCCGACCCCATCAAGAGAGTATTAGAGTCCGAAAAGTATGTTACATTTGAGGGCTGGCTTTGAAGATGCAGCTAATAGCCATCTTTCAGGAACCCTCAGACCAATGATTCCTTCACCGACAGCATTCTACCTCAACAGCAAGGAGTGGCAGACTCAAATCCAAAACCATATCAGAAAGTCTGTATCGCTCCAAGAAAATCAAGGCGAGATCATAGTCGAGCTTCGTCATACAACCATTGAGCTTCAAGAGATGAAGCAGGAAATGTGCAGCTTGAAGGCAAAGTTGGAGAAATTGAAGGAAAAGTTGGAGAGGAGGGATCTCAACGATATCATAGACCGTGGGAAGAGACGTGAGAATTGGATATTTGGGATCCTGTTCTTGGTTTTGGTGCTGGGCCAGTTTGCTATTGCGGACTTGAGAGAGAAGACCAAGGCATTGAAGAAGAAAAAGGAGGAGAGATTGGCAAAGCTCACCCACGCGTAAGCGGTGATCATATTTGAAGCTCTCATTTATGGTTGGCTTTCATTGTATATAGGAAAGGCGTTCTCTTTCATTTCTCTTGCGGTGTGGAGACAGTGACAACAAGGAGCTAGAAGCCTTTGCTTGATGTGAACAGTGAACAGTGTAGTGAGAGGAATACAAGATATGTGCTAGATCACCGTATTAATATATTAGGAATGCATGCGAGAAGACATGAAAGTCTCTACGGAACTGGCCCGTGCGTATGGCCCACGCTTTCACCTCCTCGTCTAGACTTACCCACTCTTTCACCTATAACAGTCAATCAAAGCCCGACACTAGGCCTGCTACTGCGTTCACAGTCCAGCTTCCAATCATCTCGGGTAAATCCACTAGAGAGCGGTGCAAGAAGAGTTGTCATCGATGCTTTTGCTCACCTTCTAACCATGATCGGCTTACCTACAGATCTGCAGGTTTCAGTCCTCGATTACGTATGACTTCTTCTTCGTCTGGAACAATTTGTATAAATACATGGCTTGCTGATTATCTTGTTATAGATGACTAGGCCATCAGATCTAAAGTCGCTATGTCTAACCTGCAAGAGCCTACGTTCATTAGCTACTACTCACCTATACAAGCGGATCACAGTGAACGCGAGGAACGATACGGAGGTGATGACATTCATTCGGTGTCTGGTCGATGGCGCAGGGCCCAATCTGGCAGCTACCCGAAGTCTAACACTCTTGGATTTCCCTCCCACCGCTGATGGCCTAACCGTCAGATACAAACCATCAACAGATCCTGTGGCCGATCATAACATGCGAAATATTCTGAACGTCTTGCCTAGGAATGTCCTACGCACATTTAGGTTGGTAGGCAGTCCGTTGCTAAGTTGGACTTACTAACTTTGGTATGATAGATGTCTATCAGAGCGCCCGTTTAGCGAAGACCTCACAGTACATCTCACAACGACACAAGAAATGCTACAGAATGTGCATATTACGTTTGAGAGGGACATTGGTTTTATTTCGGTATATTCTCCAAGCGACAAAATCATGTCGTCTTTGCAAACTGTAGATATGTGCGCAGCTGGATCCGGAGCATTGGCGCCTTTCAGTATGATGAGATTACTGTTTGATGCAAATCTGAAACGGCTTTGCATTGAAATTGGCTCTGCAAAAGAAGCCCAGGCTTTGAACTACCTCGTCATGGACCCATCCGTCCGTGTCACCTGGAAACGGGATTTGAAAGACTTTTCCCTTCGCAATTCTCATCTTGACCATGCTTATCCAATATTTGAGAAGCTGTTCGATTTCTCGGCCCTCAGAAGTCTAACGATATGGAATTGCAATTCAACCGCTACATTCTTCAAGCACATATTCACTCTTGCTCAAACGAAGAGGTTCAATTTGGGAAAGCTCGCGATTGCGTTTGCGGTCTCTGATACAGATGACATCGTGGATGCACTTTGCGAATTTTTGGGCTTCAATACTGGCCTTCGAAGTCTGCACCTTGTATGGCCTTGCGATGATATTCCATCGGGTCTTGTATCCACAATTTCGAGCATGGGACAGAACCTCTTAACCCTTGGACTATACCACGATGGGATATCCTATAGTGCGTTAGAGCCGAGAGAGCTTGCTAACATATGCTCTGGTTGCCCAAAGCTAGAACAGATTGGATTCCCGATTGCTGGAGAGGATCTGGATCTGAATGACGATGAAGCATATTGGAAATGTTTTCTGGTATGTATTCTCACCTTCACCAGGGAACGAGAGAGCCTAACACCATGTGCCTAGGATCCGTTGAAAGGTCTATCCAATCTACGGACCCTCCATATTCGGCAAGCTCCTATTCAAGAACTTGATCGTCCTCGCACATCAAGAGAAGTAGATTATGAACAACACGAAGTCGCGAATACTTTCTTCGAGTACTTAAAAGATTCAAAGTTGAATGCCATCGTGCTGGGCTGTGACACGGGGAAGCCCCGGGATCCAGGCGAAGACCGAGGATTGATTCCGCGTTCATACTACATCCGCGGGAGGCAGGTGGATATATTGAACCGAACAGTTCGGTCGCGGCTCCTGTTCCTTTGCATCTACTTCGGTATGCTGAGCCTATTTCGGATATCGTTGATTGGGATCCGTGCATTGAGGGTGTTGGACGTGGATGGGGACGATTCAACGATGATTAGGCTACCACCATCAGATTGAATATGGGCGATTATGGGTTTGATGGATAGTTTACCATGTCGGCTGGTAGGCGAATAGCTTGGGAAGGATTGCTACAGGTGGAGATGATAATCCCATATCTCTCTCCTACGAAAAGGTTAAAAGCCTACCTAATCCGATAAGTATTCATATATCATCTTTCGAGATCAAGAAAAACAATTTGACTTCAATCTCCATGAAATCTCACAGAAGGCTTCCTGCACAATGAGTTCCATATATTCTATAGATTCCAGCTTCATTTTCCCCTACGCAATCATCATCAGAAACTCGGCGCAAACACAATTTCAATATCCGCTGAAGACTGGATACTCCTCTATAGCCATCATACCTAGCTCAACCGTGCATGCGCCCAGCCAAGAAGAGTCGTTACGGGGTTGATGCTCAGCCCGGATTCCAACGAATTTACTACACCCATTGTGCTGTGTGATATTAGGAGCTGTAGATATAGTGAGAAATTGAACCTCATTCCAACATCATCGATTTCGATCCTAGTGGCGAGCGACGCAGAGAATCGGAAGGTTCCAATTGTTGCCGATTCGGGAGAAAAATTTCACGGGCATTACCTTTTAGCACGGCGATTCGTATAATGGGCGAATAAGGCATGGTAGATGGATGTAAAATAACTGGCAGGAGGTATGGCAACAAAGATGGTGATCGGGTTCAAAGCAGCATCTGCAACCTCACACTCTATATTCAATTGGGGAATGGTAAAAGCCCTACTTTGATTGAATACTAGCATTATTCCCCGTAAATCACCCTTTACATCATTCGTTAACTTCCACCATAGCTTAAAGGCCATGGCTCTCATGCTCGGCTGACATTCGTACGCAATTACAGCGATCTCCCCTTCCTAAGTGCTCAACTTCCTTCCCAATTCCCCGCCAGCAACCATTTACTTGCCACTTGCACTTACACTTCGACACTCACGCCACTTTCTCGTCATCGTCAGCCTATTCCCATCCTCGAATCAGCCCATTTATTTACCGCCTGACCATTACCGCTTCATCATAATTCCTTCCTTTAGCCTCATCTCCGCGGAGACCTTCTTCTATGGCCCCCAGAACTCGGGTATATAAACCTCTCTATCCCTCACTCCATCTCCTCTTCTCTTTACTCACAGCTCATGGCTAGGAGGCCAAGGAGTAGGATACTCAATTAGGAGTATTACTTCTCTTCATGGTCTCCTCTTTGGAAGATGGACGGCCGAGTTTCTGGTACGGAGGGATCGATCAAATTTCGTTGTTCGTGTTCGCTCATGTGGTGGAGCTCCGAGTCTGGTCGACATACGTGGGGGACTTGTAGAGGGATGGAGAGGATCCACGACACAAGAGAGCTAATGAAATGGAGTATTTGGAAGTGATGATCAGTAGCAGTGTGCGTTATAGCTAACCCCTGCTAATGATGCCGCTGGTGTCTTAATTCCTCGTTTTTTGAAGATACATCTCCGCCTACCATTAACTTTTCTATCAGTATACCAAGTGACCTCGGTGCAAGACGTTAAAGCAAGTTGCTATCCTTGAGATTATTCAGAAAGCAACCTATGGCATAGGATCCATCCAGACTTATGCGCCTAGGAAAGTCGTACAATGAATAATGACACCCGCCGTGGTCAAAGCCTCAATGACTTTAATAGAAACGGTGAAGCAGCAATCTCCATTGTTGACTCAGCATTCAAGGAGATCATGACACCCACTAGTCTACCCGGCTGTCTGGTAGCTAATTGCCGGCGTTAACGCTTCCAACTTTTTTCTGTCGCTGATAATATCGCGCCTTGCAAACCTCGAGGAAATCCCGAAATGGTAAAATTGAGGTCCCGGAGGCTGAAAAACAAGATAAAGAATTCCGTTCCTCCGTACCTGAAGTTCTTCTGTGATAATGTCCGTGCCATGCTGCGATCCCTCTCGCTGTGCCGCACAAGATACGACAGTGGTTCATGTTTGGATTTGACAGCTGGACCCGAAAGCCGGCGCGGGCATACCTTAGACTAACAAGCGCCGCATCCAAGTCGACGCCAGGACGCACGACAGCATCACGATCTGCCGGATGCGTAGCTTATCTCTAACTAGCGACTTGATGGTACGTACTGCAGCTGAGTAGCTGAAGGGAAAATCAAGGTTTTTGTTTTTGGTGAGGTCGAGATGAGCGCATGAAGAACAAGTAGACGTGCAATGAAGCTTCCAACGTTGCTATCGTGAGCACCTGCAGCGACGGGAGACAGCGGATTGGCAGCAGTCAGAACCAACGAATCGTCATCCACCGAATTGATTGATTGCTCTGACCCTTGATCCCAGCCTCCGCCTTCATCGCAGGCGCCTTTCCGAAGCTACAGCTCCGGCAGCCTTCAATACCAGGCACAGCGGCACCTTCACCACCTGTCTCTTTCACTCGGCGTGCTCGTGTGGTGTCGCCAGTGTCTCTCCACATAATCGTTAATAGCCCCCAGGCCGCACAGTCGTTGATCAGTCGCTCGTTACTCAATCCAACCCAACCGCTCCAAGACGCTCGTTTGCTTGGCGCCCTCGAAAAGGAATCCCCCCGAGTCGCCAACACCCATCCTTCACCACGCCCCCGCGACACAGCACTTGCAATTGTTCTCATCGGGACGTCGCCTCGCGCCAGCAGATTCGCGTGCGTGGACTCGTCTGCGCCGCGAATTTAGATGAGGAGACGCCCTTCGGGATCGACTTCTGACGAGGACCAGGACACCTCAGGCTCCGCAGCCGTAACCGCACCGCAACTAGGACATGGCGATAAGCTTTCCGAACAGCTAAAAGACACTGCGCGCACTCCAAAGGGCGAGGCATACGCAAGAGACAGGCGGAAAGATAACAATGCTTCAACACCACGCCTGTCGACCGACAAGACCGAACTCTGGAACACAACCGCTCCCCAAACCACCATAGAGAAAGAAACACCGACCATGAACCTGCTAGCGAAGGATATTACACCGGACAGCATGGTAGAATGCCATAATAGACGGAGGCTGCGATTCCGGAATCCTTGGTCATGTTCGCTACTTACACTGTTGACGACCGCTTTGGCTTTTGGCATTCTATTCGTCATCGCCCAATCTTTCCTGACGAGGCAATTGGATCCCAAAGGATGTCAGATGTCATATATGCGCCCGGCGTTCTATAGATTTTCAGATTTCGACACCGAGCATACCCGATTCGCAACCAAATACTCCTTATACTTTTACCGAGAAGGTGGCATTGATGAAGACATAAGGGTAAATTATCACGATTCTGCTTCATAGAACTTAGCTGACAATCTCAAAGGTAAAAGGTGTACCGGTCTTATTTATCCCTGGCAATGCAGGCAGCTATAAACAAGTCCGACCGATCGCCGCTGAAGCTGCATATCACTACCACGACGTTCTCCGACATGATGAAGGCGCAAATAGAGCAGGAAAGAGGCCGTTGGATTTCTTCACAGTTGATTTCAATGAGGACATAACTGCTTTCCACGGACAAACATTACTGGATCAGGCCGAATACCTCAATGATGCAATCTCGTTCATCCTTTCCCTATACCATAATCCGGCTCGGTCTGTTCGCGACTCGGAGCTCCCAGACCCAAGTTCGGTCATACTTGTTGGGCACTCTATGGGCGGTATGGTTGCGCGGACGATGCTTACGATGCCGAATTATCAGTCAAATACCATCAACACCATAATTACACTGTCTGCGCCGCATGCCAGACCCCCAGTATCATTCGATGGCGATATGGTGAGAACATACACACAGGTCAATGATTATTGGAGGCATGCGTACTCCCAGAAATGGGCAATCGACAACCCGCTGTGGCATGTCACCCTAATATCGATCGCAGGAGGTGGATTGGATACTGTGGTACCCTCGGATTATGCAAGCCTCGCTTCGCTAGTGCCTGATACACACGGTTTCACAGTGTTTACTGCCTCGATGCCAAATGTTTGGACCGGCATGGATCATCTAGCGATTACTTGGTGCGACCAAGTCCGAAAGAGTATCGTGCGAGCCTTGTACGACGTAATCGATGTTTCAAGACAGACGCAGACACTTCCACGCGCTGAACGTATGCGTGGCTTCAAAAAATGGTTCTTGACTGGCTTGGAGGATGTAGCCGAGAAAACGCTCCCCCACGAAGGTAACGTGATACTGTCGTGACAAAGCACATGCCATCCTAACGCCCCTTCAGATGCAAAAACACTCCTCACGTTGGAAGACAATTCCAATGCTATCATCTCCCAAGGCGAGAGGTTGGTTCTCAGGAGTTTGGGCCAGGCGAAAAGAAAGCCGAAAGCCTATCTGTTACCGGTGCCTCCCCAAGGAACACCAGAAGGGAGGAAATTTACCCTTCTCAGTGACCAGAAACTGGACTCTCCCGGAGAATATGGCAAACTTGAGGTGCTCTTCTGCAGCGTCTTCCCACTTCAAGCTGGGCAATCGGCGACACTCTTCTCAATGAACATGGACCTTTCTGGAGACAGCTCTGGATCCACTAGGCTAGCCTGCAAGAATGCAGCATCGGACGTAATCAGCCTTCCAGCATCTACTCGGGAATCTACATTTCCTTTCAATACGGAAAAGCAGCCGTTTTCCTACTTGCAATATGATCTAGAAGAGCTCGCGGAGCATCAATTTGTAGCGGTCGTTGACAAAGCTGGTGAACATAGCAGCGGCTGGGTCATTGCCGAATTCAACGCCGGCTCCGAATCGATCGTTCGAACCAACATGGGTCTCCAACGTCTACTGGCTACCGGATTGAATATGCGTCTTCCTGCGCGGCGTCCCTTGGTCATAGATATCAAGATCCCAGCTCTG
The DNA here is from genome assembly GCA_000467715.1 of Hysterium pulicare CBS 123377. NCBI lineage: Eukaryota > Fungi > Ascomycota > Dothideomycetes > Hysteriales > Hysteriaceae > Hysterium > Hysterium pulicare. Next base: position 25,952 of record AJFK01001077.1, read on the forward strand.
CATTCGAGCCTGTTGGCCTATCATCTTCACGTCGGGAAACAAGCGTGTGATATGGGGGAGTTGTTTGCTCCGCTTCTCCGTCAATATATCACGGAAGTTCATGAGTCAAAATTCTTTGTTAACGTGAAGGAAGCCAACATTAATCTACATGGCGTGGCACCATATATGCCACCTCCCTTCTTGTCTAAGAGTTCAGGCAATGGGCTTTCCTTGCAGATCTGGTCCGATCCAACTTGTGATAGTACTATCGAGGTTTCTTTGAAGGTAGACGTCATTGGTAGCATGGGGAAGCTATGGATGCGGTATCGAATTGTATTTGCTGCGTTTCCGTTGCTTGTCGTGGCTCTCGTTCTAAGACAGCAGTTCAGGGTCTACGACGAGACAGGTGAGTCTGCATATATGATAAATTCTTGCAACTGCTAACGCAAAGTAGCTATCTTCATGAGCTTCTCTGAGAGCTTGAACCAGTGTCTGCGATCATCTCTCCCTTTCGCCTTCGCCGCATTGACCTTCTTGGCCATGTCCTTGGCACGCGCAAGTCAAGAACTCCCGAAACACGAGAAGCATTGGTTTTCGAATGGCTGGACTGGAAACGCAACGGAGTCATTCGTTGACTACACCAAGAATGACCTTCTACTCGGCTCGCAGGATGCCTTTTTTTGGTTTCTTGTACCCCTGTTTGGGTTGATCTGTATTGGTATCTGTGTTGCAGTCAATTACGCGGCCCTTACGATAACCTACCTAGTCACGGTGGCTTACTCGGCTTTCCGCTCATCGTCACTGCGAAACGATGATGGCAGGTCAGTACTGTTAATTTGGCATGGCGCTTGATCTGTAGACTAACCTTTTCCTGCAGAAGGACCCCCACAGCTTTTGCAGTAACATCCACCCGCCAGCGCGTTATCACAACCTGCATTCTTCTGTCACTCGTCTCCACAGTGATCCCATATCATTTTGCATATATGGTCCTCTGCATCGTTCAAATCGCAACTTGTATACGTGGCTACAAGCTTGCTAGGGAAACAGTAAGTCAATGAAACCTCATATCCTTATCATAGTTGAAGCTTACAATCGATCCAGCGCTCCGATACCAACTATAACTTCTATAACTACGCCCATTCCATCCTCATTCTCATGATCTGGATCCTCCCCATCAACGTCCCCGTTCTAGTCGTCTGGATCCGCAACCTCGCAGTCCACTGGCTTACACCTTTTTCTTCGCATCATAATATCCTTTCCATCATGCCCTTCATCCTTCTCGTCGAAACACTTTCCACGGGCCGCATGGTGCCCCGAGTCAAATCGCGAGTGCGATATACCACGAACATCTTACTTTTCTCCATCGCCGGATACGCAGCTGTTTACGGCGTCACATACGCGTACCATCTCCACTACCTCGCGAACGTCCTCTGCGCTTGGCTCGTCGCTTTACATTTCGACGCTTCCTCTTTTTCTTTGAATAGGCTGAACGGGATGCTAGAGGGCGTGGATCCCGACGGTCATGTCAAGAAACGCCCATGACACCCGCGAGTTCTTTGCAATATCTTCCTTTCGAACTTTAGAGTCTTTACAGATATACCTTTTCCCTCTTCTTCATCTCCTTCTTTTCTCTTACGTCCTCATCAATCTCTTGAGTCGAGACCCCGGAGGGAGATGAGCAAGCGTCTAATCTATTCTTTTTCTTGGCCTTATTCCCAATCCTCTTCTTCTCACAATTTTTGCATTGGCGTTTAGAGGCGTTTTTTTCCATCTTGCATACGAAAGAGACCCGCATTTAACGGTTCCTAACTCTGCTCTGTATATAGATCTTTCTTGGAATTTGGGCTCTTACCATTTTTTTGGGTCTGAGTGTTGGCCGCTTTTTGAAAGGAGAGAGGGACGCGGGCTGGTACCTTGGGATGAGGAGGCTTCGTATATCTGGTCTTTGTTGGCTAGGGAGGCGTGGAGAGGGGGGTGGAGATTAAGAGATGGGGGTTTGTTGGGCAAGTTGTAATGTTTATAATGTTGGAATGAGGGAGTTTCTATCGAGCATCCTTGGATATTTTTCTTCCTGGGCCACTTGGAAGGAGATGGAGAAGGAGAAGGAGATGGAAGGTGTGGTACATAATTGATTCTGTAATTCTATGACATGAGGTTTCACGTTTATGATTTCTCCTTTTAAATCTACCCAAGTTTAACGTTTCTCATCCTCATCCTCATCCGCAGTCTCGACATCTTCAAGAATATCATACGCCATATCCACATCCATATCTTCATCAGCTAGACCACCAGCATCAGCTTCAACTTCTGAATCCATGCTATCATCGTCTCTCGATTCCTTATCCGGAGTAGCTGAGATATCCTCAACATTCCGCATAATCCCCCGCCGTCCCTCCTCATGAACCCCAGACTCCGCATCCTCATCCTCATCGCTATCCACAGACAAAGAACCCCGCTCTTGAAGAGCGGCGGCGTAGGCACGAGAGCTTTGAATCTCCATCGAACGTGGCTCCCCTCCCATCGCACTCCGGGCTTGCACTTCCGCGTCGTCGTCGTGGGCGGTGTCGTCGTCGTGCTCTTCTCTACCTAAAGAACTCCGAGCAGAAGGAATAGACGCATTGAGGAGTTTCATGGCTTTTCTGTTTTCAGCGAAAGCCTCCTTGGGTACTGTTTCGCCATGCTCTTCCCATTCGGCGCGGTAGTCTGTCCAATTGCGCCAATCGGCTAGATTCGGAGCTGTGCCGTCATTGCGTAAAGGGCTTTTATCAGCACCAGAGTCTGACGCAGACGCGGAGTTGGGTTCAGACCTGATGGTGAAATATTCAGGAGCTGGTTCGCCGAGGAGGTTGTATAAGCGGAGCTCCTCTTCTCGGCTGGCGCGCTTATCGAGGCGGTTGAGGAAATGATCGTAGGGATGAGAGTCAGACAAAATTTGGTCGGATGACGGACGACGAGATGGAGATCGCGTAGTGCGAGAGGTGGCAGAGATAGTAGATGCTGTATCCGGAACTGAGCTCTCGTCTTCATCTCCGGATTGAGATTCAGCTTCGAATCCCATACTTCTGGGTAAAGGCGTTTTACTCCTCCTCCCTCTCACTTCCACAGTCTCGACCACCTCAACCTGACTCGGAAACCCTAAGTATCGTTCCACTTCATCGTAGCTCATAGACTTTGGCGCGTCGCCTCCCTTCTTCCCCCAAGCTCTCGCCTTCGGCGGCGATGCCTCGTAAACAAGGACATCGCACCTCCTCGCCGCCTTGGCCCAATACTCCTTCGAATCTCTCTTCATTCCTAGAACATCAATAGCTGTGAGGACATCCCTTCTCCTCACGACAGGGTTCGCCGAGTGTTTGGTTCGCCAGTCCTCGGCTCGCAAGCGGGACGTGGCTTGGAAGAGTGAAGCTTGGACTAGGCGGCGAGTTAGGGAGACTAGGAGATTGTGAAAATCCGAGAACGCGGTGAAGAAGATGGATGGGAGTTGGCCTTGCTCGGCGGTATATTGCCAGTTTGAGAAGGGGGAGAGGGTGGGGGAGGGGTTCATGAAGAGGGTTGTGGAGAGCTCTAGCATTTTGTTCAGTTTGAGGAGGCGAGCGGCTGGGATGGATGTTAGAATTGGGGATTCGGATTCTTCTGGAGGTGCGGAAGTCTGCGCTTCATCTTCTGGAGCTTCTCCACCTCCATGTCCCGCTTCCTCATTTTCAGATCCTCTGGTTCTGGTAGACAAAATAGCGTCTTCCATTTCTTGGGCAATAGAGGGACTTAGAAGCCAATAGTCTCCATATATAGATTTCTCTCTCTTTACATCAGATTCTTCTTGAGACCAACCTAAAGCTTCGGCTTTCAGATCTAATTTTTCGCCGAGTTCCTCTCCTATTTCTAGGGCGGCAGGTATATCCTGCAAGGCCACCCTGGCTTGGCCATGAAAACCATTCTCATGATGCTCAATGTAGGAATCATGCAGCAAATTGAGGTACTGGTGGACCTCAGGAATAGACTTTGAACCTATTGCCCTGGAAATTCTGGGGAGATTCGAGGGACCATATTTCCACAATGAAGAGAAAAAGAGCTCTTTCTCGGAAGCAGTCCACACAGAAACACCGATCTGAGACGTAGAGAGCCGTGAAGTAAACGTCAAAGGCTCTTGGGCATTCCCCACGACTCCCTGGATCGTCTCGTTCAAAAGTTCCCGGTAGGCATCGTTGTAGTGGCCGTTCAATCGAGCTCGCTTAGAAGTTAACCGAGAGGGCGAAGACGTTGCACTTCGTTTCCTGGACTGAGACCGGGCGCGGGATTGAGCTCGAGAACGAATTCGAGCTGGCTTTTGCTTGATTTGTTCACTTTCGTCTGATTCGGAAGTGGAGCCTGCGGAGCTCTCATGATATTCAGAGGAGCTCATATCCACATTATAAAAGCTGCACGTTTAGCCTTTCCCCCGTAAGAGAGTGATAGGTCGTGTTTCGGGGGTCTCTCGACGCTAGACATTGTATTGAATGTGAGAGTGAGAGAGCAGTCTCCTACAGCAGGGAAGGTTGAAGGTTGATGCCAAGACGGGGAAATGTCGGCTTTCCTGGGCCTTCGATTGAGAAAGCGACGCATCCTTTTTGCACGTATCATCGAGTATTCATGTTTCGAGTTTCTCAATATGCCCTGAAATTTTCGAAGCAGGCAGGTGTGAAGCCTTTCTCTGTGCGGTATGCTTCAAGGGTTGCCACTCCCAATGCCGCTCCTCCGCAACAAATAGTACCTCCATCTCCTCTCCAGATCACTCTCCGTAATTACCAGGAAGAATGTATCCAGTCAGTCCTTTCGTACCTTGGGAAGGGACACAAGAGACTAGGCGTTTCTCTAGCTACTGGTAGCGGCAAGACTGTAAGCATCTCGCTCGAACATCACCTTCAAGCCTAACTTAGAGTAGGTCATCTTCACCCAACTGATCAGTCGAATACCAACCAACGACGATGCCTCACAAACCCTCATTCTCGCCCACCGTCGCGAGCTTGTGGAACAAGCCGCTTATCACTGCACCCTAGCATATCCTACGAAGTCAATTGACATAGAGATGGGGAATCACCATGCCTCTGGTGCTGCCGATATTACAGTGGCTTCGATCCAAAGCATTATGTCGGGGGATCGTGTGTCCAAATTCGACCCGGCCAGGTACAAATTAATACTGGTGGATGAGGCTCATCATATCGTTAGCTCCCAGTATCTCGAACTTCTGCAACATTTCCGGTTGCGAAATGCGGCAGATTGGAGTTCCACTCCAGCGCCAGCATTAGTTGGTGTCTCTGCTACTTTTTCTAGATATGACGGAAAAGCGCTTGGGGCTGTCATTGATCATATTGTATATCATAGGTAGGATGGGAATACCTTTTAAACTGGTCTTTCATGCTTACTCACAACAGAGACTATGTCGATATGATAGAAGAGAAGTGGCTTTCAGATGTCATTTTCACTACTGTTGAATCGAAAGCGAATCTCAAGCAGGTCGCAACCAACGGAGCCAACGGTGACTTTCAGGCTGGATCGCTTTCGAAGGTAGTAAACACAGAAGAAACCAACGAAATCACGGTTCGATCATGGATCGCGCGCGCCAAGGAACGAAAGTCTACTCTTGTCTTCTGCGTTGATTTGAAACACGTTATGGATCTCACAGCCACGTTTCGCAGACACGGCATCGACGCCAGATTCGTCACAGGTGATACTCCGAGGTTGAAACGGAGCGATCGAGTTGATATCTTCAAGAGAGGAGAATTTCCCGTTCTTCTCAATTGTGGGGTCTTCACTGAGGGTACTGATATCCCTAACATCGATTGTGTCCTCCTCGCCCGCCCTACCAAATCTCGCAACCTCCTTGTGCAGATGATTGGCCGAGGGATGCGATTACATGCGGACAAGAAGAATTGCCACATCATTGACATGGTCGCGTCTTTGAATACTGGCATCGTTTCAACTCCCACCTTGTTTGGACTGGACCCTGCTGAGATCGTAGAAGAAGCTGGTATGAACGACTTGGTGAAACTTAGAGAGGAAAAAGTAGAAGAGAGGAAAGAACGCGAACAGGTGCGAGAAGAGGAGATTGCAGAGACAAGACGAGCGTTTGCGTCGAATAAACCTCCTGGAACGGTCACGTTTACCGACTATGACTCAGTTCACGATCTCATCGAAGACAATTCGCCAGAACGTTATATCCGAGGTATCAGCCCCTATTCGTGGGTAGGTGTAGGGGATGAGAAATTTATTTTGACCACGAACTCGGGCAACTATCTTACCATCGAGCCATCCGATATTCCTGATCTCACACGCTACGTGGTCAAATACTACCAGCGTCTCCCACCAGGCACCAAGTCCAAAAGCCCCTATGCACGACCCAGAGAAATTGCGCAAGCGGAAGAGTTCGAACATGCCGTTCATGCTGCCGACACCTTCGCTACCGAAGTTTTTGAGTACCAATTCATATCGAAGTCGCAATCTTGGCGGAGGGCTCCCGCCTCCGAGGCGCAACTCAATTTTCTGAACAAATTAAGGCCGAAGAACGATCAGTTGACTGCACAGGATTTGACGAAGGGAAAAGCCGGTGATATGATTACAAAGATCAAGCATGGGGTCAGGGGAAAGTTTGATAAAGCGAGTGCGAGGAAGCGGATTGCGCAGAGGGATCGGGAAAAGGTTGAGAGTATGCAGAGATTGATGAGGGATATGGTCCAGGTTGGACCATTGTCGGATGCTGGTTGAACATGCCGACTCGGAAGTGCATCATAAACTGCAGCATGAATGGAAGTGCAAATAGGCTTTTGATTGCTGGAGGATATGCTTGCGGATATGCGATCACGTCTGGAAAGGGTAAGAAGGCCCTCAATGCCTACATTGCCTTCAGATGAAAGACATCACGTCCAAAGCACGCGGTGCCAAGGTGGGACTGATTGTATACAGCCTATTATGCACGCTTTTGGCACGGGAGTGCTGGGAACAGCACACAAGGGGATGTCCGGGCTCTCGAATGGCGAAATGATGGGGGTTATCGTCACATCGTCGTCGAAAATGATCTCTACTCTACATGAATAGACGCTCCACCAGTGAACGGTAACCATTGAGAAGCTCTGGACTCCATCTCAAGATGGATTCCTACACTATAGCAAGGTAATCGTTTTGCTTTTAGTGCTATTGTTGAGAAGCCAATCGGCGGATGATCCGGTTGCATTTCAATTCTCCTCGGAGAAGGTCATTTCTTCGGGCTCTAATCCTTCAACGAGAAGCCATCAACCTCAATGCCGCTTCAACAACACACAGATTGTGCAATCTGATTGTTCTTCACTGGGAGACGCAGTCTAAACAAGCCATCAAGCAGGACTGGAAGCAAAGTCTTTGTGTTTAGGGTGCAATCGAGGGACTGGTGACCCATGCTTGCCTATATCGATCCGTCTCGCACTGTGAGGTTGAGTTGACAATGGTCAAATACTGATGGATACTACGGGCCTTGGATCAGGAGGAAGGAGATATGAGAAAGATAGAAGTAGTAAAATGAACGAGGTATTGGGAGAGATAAACGTTCCATCGGGTGCAGCTCTCGCCTTACAGCGCTAGTCTAGCGCCCGCAGCATCCACTTCAAAATTCAACATCTCCTTTGAGATTCCGAAGTAGAGTCTCCGCGATAAGAGCAAACCAGCGAAACTATCACACAATCGAATGAGAAATCCTTTCTGAGTGGCAGCGCAGTTTATTCGGCTGCAGAATTCCGAGGATTCCCGTGGAAAGTCGTATACTTGTACATTTTTGTCTCCACGGCGCAATATTGGCTCGAGACGTCCATTCTCGCGAAGTTGAACATCTCCGCGACAGAGAAAGGCTGACTTAAATATGACGTGCCAAAGAGAACGCCGAACATTAGAATGCATGGCAAAAGAAAGGTTGGGACGATATGGGTATCTGGATTCGCCAATACTATTTGTTATCGCAAAGATAAGAGATGCGTCCTCGGAGGATCATCGACACCCCATTTTCTGTTCTTCAAATCGTACGCCGAATTAATCAAAACAGACTCTCTCTCCCCACAGATCTCGCCCTCGCTTGCCATTTGTCAAGCCATTTTGCACTCCCGCTTATGCACCAAGTTTCTCCGGTCTAAGTGGCTTGTTGTCAGAGCAATGACGAAACCCAAAGTCTCTAAATGCTGAACATCGCCTGGCCTTTCCCTACTCTGTAACCGTAATGCTGAGTTGTACATGTAGAATGCGTTATTAGGGTTTTCTTTTGGACGACTACCTGTCTTACTTTATACTATCTGCTCTATCTTTCTGCCTGTTCACATGAGCTGAGTAACTTCCATACCTGCTTTTGTCCTTCTATCATATCCCAATCTGGAATCCAATCTCTTGGCCTAAATCATGGGTGTAATGACCGAGGAGGAAAAGGTACACCTTCGCCGTGTAGAAGGCGACCTACCACCCACACCTCCCGAAACAGTGGTTGATGGAGACGACTCGAAATCTGTAGACTGCACGGAAGATCTACTGGCAATTCCTCTGCCCCCGCCTACCAAAATACCCACGAAGGTATTAGATGTGGACCTAAAGACACCAGACGCACATGTTCCAAGAGACCCGCGGCTAATAAGATTGACCGGAGTACATCCTTTCAACGTTGAGGCACCATTGTCAGATTTGTACAACGAGGGTTTCTTAACCAGTCCAGAGCTTTTCTACGTCAGGAATCATGGCCCCGTGCCGGCTGTGAGAGATGAAGATATTCCAAATTGGGAGTTCACCGTTGAGGGGTACGTACTGATCCACTTATTTGGACTGTACCGCTAAGAAGCATCTAGTCTCGTGGACAATCCACTAACTCTTACTTTGAAGCAACTGCTAGCAGAGTACGAGCAGCAGACATACCCAATCACTCTGGTATGCGCAGGCAACAGGAGGAAAGAACAGAATGTCGTTCGCAAGACTAAAGGGTTTTCGTGGGGACCTGCAGGTGTATCGACTGCTCTGTTTACCGGTGTGGTAATGTCGGAGGTTATCAAAAGAGCCAAGCCGAAGCGGAAAGCAAGATATGTCTGTATGGAAGGTGCTGACAAACTGGTAAGTCTTTCAATCCGTTCATGTTGTGATTGCCATGCTGACGTATATTAGCCAAATGGCTATTATGGGACGTCTGTAAAACTCAACTGGGTCATGGACCGTAATAGGGGTATCATGCTTGCTCATAAGATGAATGGCGAGATGCTGAGACCGGACCACGGACAGCCTCTGCGCGCGGTCATTCCTGGTCAGATCGGAGGAAGAAGCGTCAAGTGGCTAAAGAAAATCATCCTCACCAGTGAACCAAGCGATAACTGGTACCACATCTATGATAACAGAGTCCTGCCGTAAGTCTCATGAAATGCATATGCATATCATTATCTGACTCTACTAGAACAATGGTTTCACCGGACGACGCCGCCAACGATCCAGCGTGGTGGAAAGATGAACGATATGCGATTTATGACCTAAGTACAAACTCTGCCATTGCTTATCCCGCACACGACGAGCAAATATGTACAGTTGCCGCACCTAATAGTTACCGAGTAAAGGGTTACGCCTATGGTGGCGGCGGCCGACGAGTTACCAGAGTAGAAGTATCAATAGACAAGGGAAAAACGTGGAGATTGGCCAAGATCGACTATGCAGAAGACAAATATCGAGAATCTGACATTCAAGAACTCTTCGGCGGCACACTCGACATGTCATGGCGCGAAGCCTCTTTTTGCTGGTGTTTCTGGAACCTCGATATCCCGTTATCTGAGCTTAAGAATACGAAAGATATTCTGGTGCGAGCAATGGATGAGAGTATGAACCTGCAGCCAAGAGATATGTACTGGTCAGTACTCGGAATGATGAACAATCCCTGGTATCGAGTTGCAGTACATCAAGAGGGTGACTATATCCGGTTTGAACATCCTACGCAGCCCGCCCTTATGCCTGGAGGCTGGATGGAAAGAGTGAAGAAAGCGGGAGGGAATTTGATCAATGGATACTGGGGTGAAAGAATAGAAGGCGAAGAGCCGGAAGCACCAGTCGCTGAACAAGCAAAGGAGATCAAGATGGTAAAGGATGGAGTTACCCAAGAAATTACTATTGACGAATTGAGGAAACATGATACCGAAGAATCTCCTTGGTTCGTAGTCAATGGAGAGGTATACGACGGTACTGCATTCCTCAAAGATCATCCAGGAGGCGCACAGAGTATCATCTCAGCTGCTGGATTGGATAGCACCGATGAATTCATGGCTATTCGTAAGTCACAGGATCCTAAGACTTTGTAGGTTGATTAGATGCTAATGTCTCACAGACAGCGAGACTGCAAAGGCTATGATGCCTACATACCACATCGGCTCACTAGATGAAGCCTCACGGAAAGTTCTCAGCGAAGGAGAAGTCCAAACCGAATCTACTACGCCTCGTCCCGTGTTCTTGGACGGCCGAGTCTGGAACAAAGCAATCCTCCACTCAAAAGCCGCAGTATCATGGGACACTCGCATCTTCACCTTCAAGCTGGATTACGACGAACAACCGCTCGGTTTACCCACTGGCCAACATCTAATGATGCGTCTGCGCGACCCCGTAACACGAGAAGCCATCATTCGAAGTTACACGCCTATATCCGAAACCACGAAAAAGGGATACTGCGATGTCCTAGTCAAAGTCTACTTCGACACCAAATCGCGCGCAGGTGGCAAGATGACGAAAGCCATGGACGCACTTCCAATAGGTCACTTCGTCGATTTCAAAGGCCCCATCGGCAAATTCGAGTACCACGGCCGGGGTCTCTGCTCCGTGAACGGCGTCAAGCGGAATGTCAAACGCTTCTTCATGATCTGTGGCGGGTCGGGCATAACGCCGATCTTCCAAGTCTTCCGGGCCATTATGCAAGATAAAGAAGATCGTACAACGTGCGTTGTCCTCGATGGCAATCGCCTCGTTGAAGATATTCTCTGTAAAGAAGATCTGGATGTCTTTGCTAGGGATAACGTCGATAGGTGTAAGTTACTGTATACACTTACGCAGGGCCCAGATGACTGGACTGGGTTAAGAGGGCGGATTGCGGGACCTTTACTTAAAGAACACTGTACGAGGGGTGAGGGTGGTGATAGCCTCGTCCTCATCTGTGGCCCGGAGGCTCTGGAAAAGGCTGCTCATGCTTCGTTGAATGAGCTAGGGTGGCCGGATGAGGATTTGTTGTTCTTCTGAATGTAGGCATGGCAGGAGGAGGTTGTACGAAGCATCTGCATGGGCGGCGTTATGTTGCACAGCGCAGGAAGCAGCTGGATGCCTTTGTATTATGGACATGTTTTTATTTTCTATATATACATACTCCATAGTTCAATTTACACACCCGCCTTGCAAACCTCTCACTCTCTTGTCATCCGAACCTCTACCATAATCCACCTCCCAAATCCCATATCAGAACCTCTGTATCCCAATATATCTAAAATGACGATACACCTCTTCCATGTCATTTCCCCCACAAAACCAGGCTGGCAAAGATGACCGGAGAAGCACCTCCGCATGCGTCCCACAAAAACCCCCGATAGCGAACTTATCGTGCACAGACCACCGCAAAGCTTAGCACCACCGAAAAAGAGTGGCCTTATCGGCATCGCCTTTGACGACATTGTGCCATGCAGCTTTACTCCTTTCTCCGGGGAGAAACGTCGATTCTGGGAATCCCTGATGCTGATTTGCGAGGGACCCGCGGCGCGAGGAAATGCTGTCTGGCGCCACTGTGGTGGGTTGGCGGGGGTCTTGGAGACGTCGCGGTAGCTGTATCTCTTACGGGACATGTGGTAGATGCGCGGATAAATCAATTTGGTGAGAGTTGGTTGTTGCGCTGGTGTTACTCTAGTGACTTTCTTTTGAGGCTGGGGAGAAGCTACTGATCTGCTACCCTTACTCTCTACCTCTCTTTCTCTGAGTATCCTCAGCTTTTCTTCCTTTGTAAGCTGTGTGGGACTGAGTGTGATTGCTTCATCTGGAGGGAATTGGCTTTGTCATACCAATTCCTCTTCCACTCGTCCTCGTAATACCTACGCTCACTCTGACGCTCCTACTACTTTTTCCTTCTGGTGTGCCGTGTACTTGGCCTCGGAACATATACTGGACCGAGACGCTGCATTGGAGAGGAACCCATATACCCTACTCGATCTCTTAAGCTCCAGAGCTTGAGCAATTGAGCTTCAGCATGTCGAATAGCGAGTGGAACGACGCCGAAGCGAACAAGCTTCCTGAAACCGTAGCGGGATTGGAGACGCACAATGAGATCCCCAAAGATACGAAGAGGAAGAGGGTTGTGGTCGTGGGGTTGGGAATGGTGGGGATTTCTTTCATGTGAGTTTCGCTAACTTTCAGCTTCCAGAGATTTGGAGATGAGGATCGCTGATCGGTGGGTAGTGAGAAACTTATGAAATTAGATGTCAAGCGCCGCGAGTACGATGTCATAGTCATTGGAGAGGAACCACATCTAGCGTACAACCGCGTCGGCTTGACGAGTTTCTTCCAGCACAGGCAGGTGGAAAACCTGTATCTTAATCCGAAAGAATGGGTGGGTGGCTCCAATTACCCTTTGTGTACGAGAGAGGATATGACTGACAGTATGGCTTCCACAGTACTCGTCCATGCCCGAAGGCTCCCTAAACTACCACCTCAACTCCCTCGTAACCGAAATCCACCAAGACCAGAAACTCGTCAAGACGTCCGCCGGCGACACCGTCCCCTATGATATCCTCGTTCTGGCAACCGGCTCCGATGCCGTCCTTCCTCGACATACACCCGGTCACGACGCTAAGGGCGTATTCGTATACCGCACAATCGATGATCTGCAGAAGTTAATTGAGTTCGCGGCAACAAGGAAAGGCACAACGGGAGCGGTTGTCGGAGGCGGGCTATTGGGCCTTGAAGCTGCAAAGGCAATGATGGACCTTGAGGATTTTGGGAAGGTCAAACTTATAGAGAGGAATAGGTGGGTCCTGTCGAGACAACTTGATGGTGATGCGGGTGGAATGGTTGTAGAACAAGTCCAAGCGCTTGGTTTAGATGTGTTGCTTAGCAAGCGTGTCGGAAAGATACTCACAGCCGAGGATAAATCTGTGAAAGGCGTTGTATTCGAAGATGGTGAGGAGATGGAGTGCTCGTGTATATGCTTTGCGGTAATTTCCAACGCCACATCTAAACCCTCGTACAGTTGCTGACTTTCTTAGATCGGTATCAAAGCTCGCGATGAGCTTGCGCGAAAAGCAGGTATCAAATGTGCAGATCGGGGAACTGGCATAGTGATCGGACCTGATCTTTCCACTTCCGCACCAGATATCTACGCCATCGGCGAATGCGCCAGCTGGGAGAATCAAACGTATGGTCTGATTGCGCCGGGTATCGAAATGGCAGATGTCCTCGCCTTCAACCTCACCCAGGCGAAAGCACACTCCCCTCGAAAGTTCAAACGGCCGGATCTCAGCACAAAGCTCAAACTACTAGGAGTCGAAGTCGCTAGTTTTGGAGACTTCTTCGCCGACCGTGATGGCCCTAAGGATATGCCTAGGCGGGCAGCAGCAGGCAGGAAGCAAAGTACTTCTGAGAACACAGATCGCGTTAAGAATCTGACTGATGGACCAGCACCCCCGCCTGTCAAGGCTCTGACATATAAGGACCCGTTCCAGCAGGTGTATAAGAAGTATCTTTTCACCATGGATGGGAAGTACTTGCTTGGAGGGATGATGATTGGTGATACGAAAGATTATGTGAAGTTAGTGCCGATGGTGAAGAATCGGAAACAGTTGGAGATTCAGCCAAGTGAGCTTATTATTGGAGCGCAGAAGGGTGATGATGATGGTGATGATCTGTAAGTGACGCACTTATTCACTGTGATGCTTCGAACTAACCTTTGTAGTGATGATGATACTCAGATCTGCTCGTGCCACAACGTGTTGAAGGGCGATGTAGTCAGGTCTGTTAAAGACGGAACTTGCAAGAGCATTGGCGACGTCAAGTCTTGCACAAAAGCAGGAACTGGATGCGGAGGATGCATGCCTCTAGTGCAAACCATATTCAACAAGACCATGTCGTCTATGGGCCAAGAAGTAAAGAATCATCTCTGCCCGCACTTCGAGTATTCCCGCGCGGATCTCTTCAACATCATCTACGTCAAGAAACTCAAGGAATTCGCGGATGTAATGAAAGAATGTGGGAAAGACCCCAATTCACTGGGCTGCGAAGCTTGCAAACCAACTATTGGCTCCATTATCGCCTCCCTCTTCAACAAACATCTCCTCGATGAATCACGCAGAGGTCTGCAAGATACCAATGACCGCTTCTTAGCCAACATCCAACGCAACGGCACATTCTCCGTTATCCCTCGTGTCGCAGCTGGTGAAATAACCCCCGAAAAACTTATCATCATTGGTACCGTAGCTAAGAAATACGGCCTTTACTGTAAGATCACCGGCGGTCAACGAATCGATATGTTCGGCGCCAAGAAGCAAGACCTCGTCGCTATCTGGGAAGAACTTGTCGACGGTGGCATGGAATCTGGCCATGCGTATGCCAAATCTCTTCGAACTGTCAAATCATGCGTTGGTACGACATGGTGTCGATTCGGTATCGGTGACAGCGTAGGCATGGCTGTGCGACTTGAAGAACGATACAAATCCATCCGCTCACCGCACAAGATCAAAGGTGGTGTATCCGGATGCGTTCGAGAATGCGCTGAAGCTCAGAACAAAGATTTCGGTCTCATTGCTACAGAGAAAGGCTTCAACATATTCGTGGGCGGCAACGGAGGCGCGAAACCCCGTCACTCGGAAATCCTAGCCAAAGACGTACCCCCCGACGACGTGATACCCATCCTGGACCGCTACCTTTCTTTCTATATCCGCACAGCCGACAAGCTTCAACGCACGGCGCGATGGATCGAGAATCTGCCCGGCGGGATAAAGTACCTTCAAGAAGTGATTCTAGAAGACAAACTAGGCATCTGCGCTGATCTCGAAAAGCAAATGGAAGACCTAGTCTCCAGCTACTTCTGCGAATGGACCGAAGTAATCAAGAACCCCGCCCGCCGCGCCCTCTTCTCCCAATTCGCAAACACCTCCGAAACCATCACCGATACCATCGAGCCAACCATCGAACGAGGCCAACAACGCCCATCCTACTGGCCCAAAGACTCCGCAAAAGAAGACTTCCGCGGCACAAAATGGACAAGCCTATCTTGGCAACCCATCCTCCAAGCCTCGCACTTCAAAGACACCCCCACCGGCGACAGCCAAGCCATCAAGCGCGGCGACACGCAACTGGCCGTCTTCAAGATCCGCGGCAAGTACTACTGCACGCAGCAGATGTGCCCACACAAGCGCGCCTTCGCGCTCTCGGACGGCCTCATCGGCGACGACCTCCCGAACGACAAACTCTGGGTCTCGTGCCCGTTCCACAAACGCAACTACGAACTCGCGGGCCCGGAGGCCGGGAAATGCGGAAATGACCCTGAAGTCAATATTGCGGTTTTTGAGGCCGAGGAGAGGGCCGATGGGTGGGTTTATGTTAAGTTGCCCGGTGTCGAGGAGTTGGATGCCGTGTTGGGGACCGAGAGGTGGAGGGTTAAGAAGAGTGAGACGACGGATCCGTATGAGGCGCTGGATAAGAAGTTGGAGGCTATGCAGGGGAAGGAGAAGGGGAGGAAGGCTACGATGGTTAGTCATCTTGAGGGAGGGTTGGGGCAGAAGGGGAAGGCGGCGATGATTTTGGCGGGGGGTGAGAGGGGGGCTGGAGGGTTGGATTGGTAGGGTTGGGTTAGGGTAGTCTAGTTGAGGAGAGTCTGTTTCACGAGATTGAGCGTTTGGGGTTGGGTGCTTAGATTAGGGGTCTTTTTGCTCTTTTTGTCGAAAAGATTGAGTTTGTAGATTATATTCAACGCATATCATCATCTCAACCTGGGCTCTCAGTTTGCAAACAACTGTTTTTTGTTTGACTTGACTGCTATGCTATGCTAATACCCCGTTGCATGCCATTCCAGCAAATGCAGCATATACTTTTTCCTATTCGCGTTGCGTAAGGCCCAACGGTACGTATACGCTGCGACTGTAGCGAAACGACAGAAAGAGTAGGGCCATGCTACGCTACGTATAGAAAACCCAGAGAGAGACATGATTGCCCCGTACCGTAGAAGAAGAAAAGATAACCACAACGCCGGATGATTGCATCTGTGAGATGTTGTGTTTGCCAACACCAGATATGCATTTTGATGGTTTGCCGTTTCCACCAGCGCCATGCTCGACATGAAGATTCGGTGATGAAATGGTGAATGCAGAACATCTTGCTGGGTATGGCTGTGACAGTTATGACAGCGAGTATGCCATATGAATGTGTCATGTCATGCCAACAAGAATGGATGGGAGGAAGGAATAAACTGGGAGAAAAGAATGTGGTGGGAAAAGAAAGAAAAACAAAATATTTACCCGATGCATATGATGAAGATCCCAGCTAGGATCCGTCGATATCGCCGCACATGAAGTAGGCGAAGAAAGTCGATAGACGAAGCTGAGCTCGCAAGTACGAAAAGAAGACGTTCAGACTTCCTCCTGGGGTTCGTCCTTGACACCACCATCAGACGACGCCTGCTGAGAAGCCTCCTCAGCACCATCAGTCGAACCACCAGCCGCAGTAGCAGGCCCAGCCGCAACCGCAGAGGCAGCCTCATCACTCAACTTCTTAAACTGCTTCTGAATTGTAGCAGTCGAATAAGCCTCCGCGCCATCCTCCTCCATAGCCTTCTTAACCATGTCCCACTTCTCGCGCTCGATGCGCTCCATGACCTTCTTGTACGCCGACATGAGCCTGTCCTGGTCCTCCTTCTTCATCTGCGTGATGTTGGCTTTGAGGCGCGAGTAGCGGTTCGGCAGCGTCGATTTGCCCGGCATCTCGCCCGTCGCGTCTTTCCAGGCCGCGTTGATCTCGGACCAGGATTTGCCGCTGTCTTTCATGTTGAGGAGCATGCGGTCGGCTTGGCTGAGCTCTTCCATTGAGGTGGCGATTTTCATCGAGGCCTGGTGGGGATGTTAGTGAAATTGGATATGGAAGCGGGGTACGCTGGGGTGGGGAATTGGTGATGGTGATGGTATTGTTGGCTTTGTGGTGATGTGCAGCTCTTGAGAGAACGCCGCAACCTGCGTTTGGCTGACGGGTTATGGGATGAGATCTTTGAAACTTACATTGACCTTCTTGGGAGTCTATCGAGCAGTTAGGTTTCAAGTCTCGAAGTCATTACGTGGGGCAACTGCTTCACTTACCTTGCGTTTCTTGCTTGGAGATCCGGTCTCGCCATCTTCCTCTTCGTTGTCGTCGGCAGATCTCTTGGTAGCAGACTTTGGGGTCTTTGGAGTCTTGGGAGTCTTGGCGGCCTTAGGAGTCTTTGGCGTCTTTGGCGTCTTCGCAGCCTTGGGCTCCTTGCCCTTGCGGCCTTTTGGAGTGGCAGGAGCGGCAGGAGCGTCACCGTTGACACCCTCAGCGTCGCTGTCCTCAGCCTTGATGGCAGTTGCCTCGGGCTCAGGAGTGGGAGTCTTTTGAGTCTCAACTGTAGAAAGCTGCGAGGCCTCAGAGTCAGGAATAGATGCCATGAGCTCTTGGGCGACCGGCGCTGGGGAAAGGACAGCTGCTGAAGACATCTTGGAACTGATGTACGTATAGATCGATGAAAGAAATGAAGCAATGATGGATTTTGTAAGTTGTAGAGTCGAATAAGATCGAGATCAGATAGATTGAATGATGTTGAAGTGGGGAGAAGAAGAGAAGAGCGTCGAAGAGTTAAGGTTTAAAGGCTGTTGCCTGCCAAGACCTCAAAGTTCAAGTGAAACATGTTTTCTATTGTCTTACCGCAAGACAATAAGTAAGGTTACCGTATGTGTTTCAGGCTTGGTGAAAGTCCCCCGATTCCCCTCTAAGCTGATATTCACCAGCAAAAGCGGGGTAGGTCTTCTGTTCGACTGAGGTATCGTACGATAGGCGGTGTGAGATTATTCTTTTGCTGTTCATGCTCCTGTTCGCTGGGGGTTTTTAAGGCCTTATTGACAGTTCCAAATTGACATGAGAGACTGGGCGTAGACTACAAGCCAGGAAGGGAGAGCAAATTGAACGCTTCTTTGAACCGTGATTTCACATCTTTCACACTAATGACATGATTCTTGTCCATTCGGGCAACGTCCCTATCCGTAGCATCAGACTGAGATCAAAAATCAGGTCCTATTCGTCCCAACTCTGCAGCGTCCAAGGGAAGACCTAGAAACTCTTTGCAAAATGAAGAAATGTTATGGCCATATCAGAACGGAAAGCAACGTCCCTTTTGGGGTTTGTGGGCCATTGAAAGCGAAGGCGAAACTTGACCAGGGCTGAGGATGAGGTCTGCAACAATGAAACAAGTATTCCCCTGAGGCCAAGTGGGAGCGCAGATAAAGACGGTACAGGACTCAGAGCATCAGAGAGAATCTAAACACCTGAAATGAGTTGTTCTATGGCGTGGACAGATCGATTGCTCATGACCAAACAAACTCTCAGGCTGCCGGCGGTCTCCGAAAGCATTCCAGACATTACGTATAGTTTGGAGATCTAAGCCATCGGATCTGGCGCTTCTTCCGATATGTAGTTGCTGTGCTTGAGATTGATGATTTGGTGAGAGGGATGAGAGATGGTGGTGAAGTTGAATCAGCCTTGCCGAGATCGGAATGATCGATAGTCGCGTGCTGCTAGTCTCAATGTCGCCTAGTCTCCTGAATACATCAGCATGTCATCTCATCTTCTTTGCCTCATCTCAACACACTACATCTTCTTGTAACACTGCACCTCACGCTACTAATGCCATCCGATCATTGCTGTCATTGTTGAGGCTCTTACAACGCGGATGCGACTTTGGCGATGACTCGCGAACGGGTTGCACAGCAGCGAAAGCAAGCTTGCTACCTAAAGTATGCCTGTAGTGTCACATCCGGGAATCTTTTCGAGATGCTTGACTCGTTGAGGCCGAATCACGAGAAGGTGTGCTCTGTAGTTTGTAGCAACACTCGGTTTGCCTTTATACGATCTTACTGAGTTTCACCTCCTTTCATATCACTGCATGGCAGATGCCTCGTCACCTCGTATCAGTTTTCAATGACGTCCTTTGGGTTGAGGCTCAAAAATATGCTAGTGAGGTTGACTCACAAGTAATAGATCATTCATGACAGCATAGCTCACTTTGAGTCTGCCGACCCGGGGCTATGATCCGAACATGAGGCCCGATCGAAGACAGCGGATACATGCAGAAGCGGGAATCTCTACAAAGTGTAATTGCTCACCCGAGCATAGCATTCGTACACATCTCATCTTGCGGTGAGCGGAACATAAGCTCGATCCCCGGAAAAGCAATTGATTCCATTGGACCCAAACGAAGACTA
This sequence comes from Hysterium pulicare CBS 123377, assembly GCA_000467715.1. Lineage (NCBI taxonomy): Eukaryota > Fungi > Ascomycota > Dothideomycetes > Hysteriales > Hysteriaceae > Hysterium > Hysterium pulicare. The sequence goes on from AJFK01001077.1 coordinate 45,379, forward strand.
TCGCTTTTGTAGTATCGTGTGAGTGGCTCACCTGTTTGCTGTATATCAGCCTTACGTCCACGTTGACTGGGCAGTGCCTCGTTCATTTAGTCATCTCTCACCAACAAACACGCTCGTGCTACTTGACTAAATCCTGGGCCGGGGCACGCCTCGTTTGGGCTCCTGTCACTCCCACTTTCACATCCCTATATCTGGGTGCCTTGAGTTCGTCCGTTCTGTTCTTCTGTTTTCCTCCCAGCGAAAACAATAATCTAAAGTATCCTTCTACTAATTCCGCCTACCCCGTATCCTCTCAATCCTCTAGGTTATGGATCTTGCGCCGCCTATGCCATGGGGCTTTCCCTTCCCATCGCCCATGGTCGGAATGCCACATGGCACTGACGTCCCTCTCGAGACCTCCCGTGGAGTATGTTGTGTAGATTCTACATTGCTACTACGGTACCTACCAAGCCTGGCTGGAACGGCTGTTTGGGAACAAGGCCTCCGTACCGTTGACATACTCCAACACATTCGACAGCGCTTAGGGCCTATGCAGATCAAAAACCAACACATCGAAGAGATTCTCACGATGTTTTTTGCAAAGATGTGGAGAGCCAACGGATCATCTGCACAACTCCAAGGGGAGTTGCTTCAAGACTTGGAACGTTCTTTGTCTCAGGATAGGCGTTCCTACCAGGTGGGATTACCTCGATGCAGGAGGCATTTCCTCATCTTAGCCGTTCTCGCCAACTCATTCCGCTCTGAGAGATTAGCCTCTATTCTTGCACAGTTCTACTTTGCTAAAAGGGAATCCATTCGGCGGTTCGACTATTCGATGGGGTATCCATACTGGACTCGGGCCTTCGAGTATATTGAACATCTAATACCGGGCGAGGATGCAGAAAGGCTGGCGGGATACCTTTCCCAGCTTATGCCGGCATACATGGACGAATTTTATGACGCAGAGGCCGAGAACACGATGCAAATGATGCATGAATTGCCATTCAACAACTATGCGCCGGACTTCGACTTAATGATCTCTCCCTATGGCCCCAACCGCCCTTTTCGACCAAAGAACCTCATTCGGAGCGCGTCAAGCCCTAACTACCCCCTTGTTAGCGGACCTCCTCACTCAATGAGCATGGTGCCTAGATACGCCGATCCTCGTACTATCCCCGCAAATCAGCATGAGGTTGACAAAATCAAGCTTCATGTGAATGAGCTTGAAAGGGCTGTGTTCAGCCAACCTCCCATACTCATGTTTTGAGGATCCCAAGTCTTCGCCTATGACACCCTCCAGGTAGTCGAGCTCGACTCCTTCAACCTCATGCTACTCATCAATCACTCCTACTTCCCGACGCCTTTGTGTCCAACAATCTTATATCTCTGTTGTTGCCCAAATGTTTGGTCAATCATTTGCTCGTCAATCGAGGTGATTGTTATCTCTGCATTTCAGCGTCTTCAAGAACATCATAGCATATCGGGAAGGATCGTTTTTGCTTTTGTCCGTAACGTCAGCATATGAGCACAATGGTGCACGTCGTCGAGTACATAGAGTCATTTTGGGTTAGTGTAATAGAAGGATATTGTTCGCCTGGCAACAAGCGTATTACTTGGTGATATCTAGCTGTGTGAATATGGCACTTTCAGCTTTCCGGCTCCGAACAGCTCTAAGGCTCCAACACTCCCTTGACGCCTTGCTAACAGAGACGAAACCCTAGATGCTGCTGGATATGCATCTACTCCACGGCTTTCCGAAATAAAAGTACAAATATCGACAAGAATCCGCAAAGTAGCTTCCTCTGGCTAAAATACTCATAGCTCTGCTGTAATTAGCCTTGCGTGACTTTCCATTACCCTCCAAAATCCCCTACTTCAGATAATGTATCACGGCCCAACAAAACCCAAAGAAAACCAAACAACCCCCCCAAAATATCCATTTATCCTGCTTCGCCCTCCTCTCTACCATCCGAATCGTATCCCCACTAATCCCCAACGTGTTCGCCACACTATAAAGTCTCCTCTGCGTCCCCTTCAACATCTCCCGCTGCTGCCCCAAATCCCCCAACACCGCTCTCCCCCGATCCAAAAACTCATCTAGTTGTGCGTTCGTCTGTTGCATGAATGATTGTTCTCGGAACGCGTGGGTTTCGCGATTATAGTCTGTCGAAAGCCCGCCGCCGACGGAGGCGTAGGAGGAGGACGAGGGGTTCGGTGCGTATGGTGAGGATGCGGGTGCGGCGGATGCGTTGGAGTAGGGGTTTTCGGGGGTGGAGGCATGGTGAGGGCGGCGGCCTAGGAGTTCAGTGCGTGCTTGTGTCGTTTGCTATACAACCAAAACGTCAGCATCTCATCCTCATTCTCGAAAATATTTCTCCAATCCCAATCCCAATCCTAATCAAGCAAAGACAGCACATACCACATCATCATTAACCTCCCTCAATCTCCTAAACTGCTCCCGGTAATCCGTCAACTCCGCCCGAAACGTCTTTAACCTCTCAAATGCCTTCTCTTTCTTCGTTTCCACAATCTCTTGCTTTGCTAGCTTGGCGTAGTCGTCGATTGTGCGCGAGAATGATGTTAGAGATGCGTTGATTTGGCCGATGAGCGCGGGGGAGGGCGAAGGCGAGTCGGCGAAGGCATCGAGATCTTTGCGTATGCTGGTTGATTGCCGTAAGGCGGAGTTGAAGAGGACGTTCTGTTTGTGAGTTAGTGGAAATGGAGGTGGGCTGGGGATTTGCTGGGATGGACAAACCATGTTGGTGGGGATGTGGAGGGCGGATTGTGAGGGTTTGAAGGGTGTCGTTTGGAGGGGTGTTGGAGAAGTGTAAATGCCGTTCTGGAGAGGTGTTCAGTTCTACTTTTTAGTGCTGAGTCGTCATTAGGCGCAAACATTGAGTTTGACACATTTCAACATCGTCACTTTTGGGCGACTTTCTCGCTAAGCCGCTAGTATGACTTCGGCCTAGCTCACTCGCCCCTCAAGGGACGTTTGCAGAGGTCAATTCTCCATCATTCACGAGAACGGATGAAGTGGTAGACTGTTTGCTCGTAGCTTCACAGTAGTAGTGTGGAAGGAATGTGAGATAAGTCCAGAGGGAGAGCCGTCTCCTTAGTCAATTTCTGCATTTCTATTAAACGCATCATGTACGTCACCGCAATCCTCGGCTAACGCTCTATTCTCTTTAATGCTATTGCACTGTTCAGTGTCCACGCATTTCCTATTTCGAATAATAAGTTCTACGTCAGTCATGCCTGGTAATCTAACTTTGCATTGTCTCCCGCCGAACTATATAGAAAAGAGGAACAAGGGCGATACCGAACGCGACTGGGCGAGTTCTTACGGAGGAGGTGAGTTCTTCTGCAGAAAGTCCCGGATGACCGCGTTGATTGTACGGCTAACGGCTTTCTAGCAAGCCGGGAAGATGATGCAGCGAGCAGCCGTAAAGATTAGAATGAAATATGCAAAGAACATAGCTATGCTCATAAGCAACGTGCTGCCGATAGCACTCTACCTAAGCCTCTGCCGGCAGAAAAGGGTGTGGACGAACCAAAGATTACTGCCCGACTGTGGGAGAATTGCGGTTTCTACAGCTGCCATTTCGCTAGTCACACTTCTAAAACCGGGAAGGGTACGATGACTTTGGATTTCCCATGTTTCGCACTTATTTCAGCGACGAAACGCTTTGGGAGAGATTCCGAGAAGACTTTGAGTCTATATTGTCAGGGAGTCTGGACCAAGCTGTCCAGTGTGGAGAGATCGAATGCGTCAAAGACAAACTCTACTCAAGGGTTGTATACGACGGCGGACTAACGAACAGTCGTCCAGAGCAAGTCGCTCTCGGCTACTGCCCATTCGAAAATGAGGATGAAACCGAGCTTGGTCTAGATATGAAGTTGTGTTTAACGGTGGACAAGGAATGCATGCGATCCGTCACAGAGAGAAGACCAGACATTCTGCCCTTCGTTAGGGCTGTGGATTTCATGGTTGGAGATCGACAAAAGACGTACTCTGGTGTCTTCTAGGTTGCATTTGATTCTTTGCTGACTGAGCTTTACCCTGTACTTACCGCTTGCGACCACCCGACCGAATTATACTGGAGATGGCAATATCTGGATTGAAGATGTGCCATTGGATTTTCATGGGAATGATGGAAATGACTGAGCTGCTATGGAAGCGCTTCTTGATGACGGGGGTAACCATCCCTCTCAACTAACTTTCTTACCTGGTCGGAACAGGCTTAGTTTCCGAGAGAAACTTTACTTACGTTCGTACTCAAGCTCTGATTCAAGCCAATCGCTGTGAATCGGTGAATGCCCCATGCGAACCCGATTTGGCAAGAGCAAAAGATTGATCACTAGCCGAAGAATTTGACTCCCAAGCTTTGGCTACCCTGCAACTTCAAGATTCACTCTCTCGCTCCAATGTTCCTGGAAAATTAATTATCCGAGGTGGTGCCTATATCCACAAGATGTTCTCATTCAGATTTGCAGTTCATTTAGGTACAATTGTCTCTGTACCGAAGATCGCTGACGATGCCTACCAACACGCTATTGCGCAACGGAATGCTCCGTTTCATCGCCATCGTATTCCTCCTAACTGCATTTTTCACTCTTTTCACGCCAGTCAATACATAATCGTCCCTCGCTTCTTCCAGTAGGAACAATCTGTCATATGCTTTTACCGTGGCTGATGACCCGATCCTCCGCTACCTACCAGCTGGTTGGACTGAGCACCGGTATAAGAACAGGAAGAATGAATACTACGGAGATTTGTCAGAGGAGGTGAGTTCTCTTACTACGTCATTTCATCAAAAATCTCATTCTTATAAAATGTAGGAATTGGAGAACATCATGAAACGGGCGGTGGCTGAATCCAAGAAGATGCACGAGGAACACTTCGAAAAGCAAAACAAGGAGCGTGCAGCTTTGGGCCTTCCACCCCTGGAGATTCCTTCATTAGAAGATCCGAACCTGGAACCGGGTCCTGATGGTATCGAGGCTCTGGCTAAGCTAATAGAGCGCGTGGGATATGATGACTTTGGGTTCGTAGTATTCCGCACCGACTTTACGGATAACGCCTTGTTCGAGAAGTTTTACGGCGAGTACATGACTATTATTGATGAGCCCTTCGATAAAGCATATCCATCTACAAGCGCACAACGGACGAAAGACAAGATTGTTATCATGCTCTGCGACGACGATGACCTAGCCAATTTTGACGCCGCACAAGTCGCATCGATGTACCGAAGACTTCTCAAGCCCGACAACGAAGAAAGAGAGGCTGTTGATGAGGAAGGAAATATTATCACTGTTGAGTCAGGTCTGCGAAACAAAATGGGCCTATGGCTCGACAAAGAATGCATGCAGTCTCTCACAGAGAAGACACCCGATACAATACCTTATGTCAAAGCCGTTGACATTAGGCTCGGGTTGGGAGAGCTAGGCTATCCTAGCTTCTTCAAAGTCGCACTCTCATCCTTAGCCATCGAGTTCTGGCCCGCCCTCCTCTGCTGCAACGACCCAGCTGAGTTGTACCCTGGTGACAACATATGGGTGGAGGATCGGATTTCTGGTCATCACGGAAATTGGGAATCAACTGAGGAAGGGAAGCAATCCATTACTCATGGTACAGCACCAAACAAAGCCGCGTTGGAATTCATCATCCGACAAAACAAATGGTATGGACTTGGATTGCCAATTCCTGAGCGACCTGGTGGAGGTCCGCTTCCGTTCCCACCATATTGGGATTGACGTAGGAGTGTCTAAGAACGCTCGAGAAACCGGCGACTTGAATTAAATGTCCACGGTTGTAGCTGAGGGCTACTGGCTCACCATCATCCCACGATGACCTAGGTTTGGAAGTGGTCAATCATCTGAAGATCTCAACCCTGGAACTCGATAGATATCCCGGATGCCAAAGTTATTTAGGCGGAAATCAACACTAAACCTAATGGATAACTACTCATGCTGGTGGTTGTGACGCCAATCATAACTACAACCACATGGAGTTTGCGTATATCACGTGATTAAGATACTCGTTCGAATCTGGGTACTCCAAACTTTGAGTCGGATTGTGCTCGGCACTTACCACGTCTTTCTTCTTTCCATAATGCTGCCTCGCTGTAGTTAGCATACTTTGTAAAGCGATGGTAGCTGTTTTGCTATTATCCTTGACCGCTCTAACTCAATACCCCTGGAGTGAATGCTTGGCGTGCATCATAGATGGAAATTCGTTAATTTGAGACACCTACAGGAAATTTCGAATAGTTGCCCGAAAGGACAAGAAGATGTAGGGATTTTACGATTTGGCAACTGTGCACCCCCGCATTGAAGTATCATAAATGCATCACTAATTCCAAGGAATGACCAAGAACCCCTTCCACACCTTCCTCATCTGGCAATCAGCAACCTGCAGACCCAGTCACGATAACTTGGAGAATCAGAAAAACGCCGACCCGCCTGTGTTCATGATGATCTAAACACCCCAATTCTGGTTCTTGGAATTCATCCTTTCTAGTCTCGTAGAGGAAGTTCGGTGTAAGGCCAAGGGAGATACGCAATGTCGGCTGGCGGGTATTATGCAAGCAGGGTAGGTATAATACCACCACTTGGGCCTACGTCTCCACACTCTCATCGCTCACAGCTCTCAACATGCGTCTGGCATATATCTCCATTGGCTTACTGGCACCTCTAGTATGCGCGAATCATATAGCACTACCGCGGTCGTTACCAGTTCCTATTGCTGCCAATGCGAGCGACTACACTTCCTGCGCGGATGCAGCATGGCCTCCTTCGAATGTTGGCGTGGAATTGGTTCCGCAAGCTCCAGACAATGAATTGAAACAGATGCTTGCCCAGATAGATCCGGATCGAATCAAGGTGATTATCGAGAAACTCGTCTCGTTTGGTACTCGACATACTATGTCAAATCAGACCGATCCGGTTCGAGGAATAGGCGCAGCCCGTGACTGGATAGCTTCCGAAATGCGAGGCTTCGCCAATATCTCAGAGGGCAGGATGACTGTTTCCGTCCCGAGCTATATCCAGGGTGTGGCTTCGAGGATTCTGTTTCCAACTCGAATCAGCAATGTGATTGCAACATTGAAGGGTTCCTCTGATCCATCGCGGGTGTATGTCATTACCGGCCACTACGATAGCAGAGTCACGGACGTTCTGGATTATACCTCCGATGCGCCAGGTGCGGACGATGATGGTTCTGGTGTCGCAAGTAAGCCTGGTTCCAAACTCACAATTAGGGACTCTGCTGACATTACCAAGTAATGATGGAACTGTGCCGGATCATGGCATCGAAGAAGCCCAAAGCAACCATTATATTTGGTGCTGTCGCAGGAGAAGAGCAGAATCTGTATGGATCAACTTTCCTCGCACAGACGCTGAAGAATGCAAGTACGAACGTTGAGGGTATGCTCAACAATGATATTGCCGGTTCTTCTACTGGAGACCGGGGCCAGAAGGACCCTTTCACCATAAGATTATTCGCTCAGGGTCCTCCTCTGACAGAATCGACATCCGTAACATCGACGCGATTAACAATTGGCGGCGAGAACGATTCACCGGCGAGGGAGCTAGCTCGATTTTCCAATGAAGTTGCAGCGAATAACGCGACGGGTATGAACATAGCCATTGTGTACCGCCTTGACCGTTACCTGCGTGGCGGTGATCACTCCTCGTTCCTTCAACAAGGGTATGCAGCTGTGCGATTCACCGAACCAAACGAGAACTTTGCGCATCAGCACCAGAACGTTCGCGTTGAGAATGGGATCCAATACGGAGACCTACCGGAATTCGTAGACTATGACTATACGGCTCGAGTGGGGCGAGTTAATATGGCTACAATGTGGTCTATGGCCAATGCACCTGGTAGGGTCCAGAATGTGACCGTCAACTCCACGCTTCTAAGCAATGATTCTCAATTCCACTGGCTTATGAGCAATGATACGGACTTGGCGGGCTACGAGGTGGTTTGGAGACCCACAACTGCGCCCCTCTGGACGCACATGGTTCGCATCGGGAAGGTCAATACTATTACATTGCCCTTAAGCAAGGATAACGTCCTTTTCGGTATCCGGGCTGTTGGGAAGAATGGGTATAAGTCGCCTGCTACGATTCCTTTTCCTGGGTAGTCTTGTACGGTAGCGGCAACTTAGTGCTGTATTTTTCGTATGTATATACCTAATGCTCAGAACGAAAGGGCACGTCTGTTGCACGGTGACCTTAATTGCTGAATGTTATGACTCTCATCCTTAGCCGGCTGTGTTATGGCAGTGCAACGACCGCAAGGCTAACAATTCCTGAGAAACCCCTCCCATACTTGAGTGGGGACGGAAAATTCGTTTTCAAGAGTCATTTCCTTTACCGAATCCGCAATGGGAAAAGGTTACGATATACGGCAGATGCTTAAAAATCCATTTCGTGCTTTGGGTATAGCGTGACAGCGCGCCAAGCTCGATATGGTAAGGTTGATTCTGGAAGGATGAATTTGACTCATCCGAAGAACGCCAACTCAAATGCGACGACGTTAGCACAACTCCACCAATTCACAATTGGAGCCTTAACATAGCCTCATGCGCTTACATGGTGTGGAGACTTCACCGGCGCAGGTGAACGATATGTGACTCAAACTTAAGAGTGGACCATTGGTAAGCCTGCCGTGGAGGACTCAGGCAGCTGTGATTACGTGTTGCGGAGAAGGGCGGCTGCGCTCCACGCACGCGGAGTGTAGGGCGTATGCGTCAAATGGCTGGCTGAGTCGTCTGAGTCTTAGCAAGAGATGATATAAGGGTCAATTGATTTCCGGTTTCAGTTTTTTCATCATTCACACAAGCTACCTAGTTACATATCCACCACTCTGCAGTCAACGCAACCGCCAAAATCTCACCTCAAACCATCAACAGCGTACTATACTTAGACTTCCTATGAATTCCACATTCGTCCTATACAATCCATCAAACCAAACACCCAACCTGGCCCACCCCACAACCTCAATCATGTCAGCAAACACAAATACAACCTCTATGCCTGAGAAGGCAGCCTCTCACGATGCGGCATCCACAATGTCAACATCAACCACTTCCTCTGCGACTCGGCTCCTCAAGTCGATGTTCCGGTCAAATCGCTCGACGCCAAAGTCTCCTAAGCCTAAGGAGTCGCCGGCGACGAAGGCTGAGCGGGATTCTACTCGAGCGGAGGCTGCTGCGACCTATATGATGCATCGATGAACCCGATATCAAAATCAATATACCCTCGATGTGCGATTCAACTTGCTCGATAGCAGAATGGGATTAACCTCTCGATGTTCGTTCATAGATTTCGGTTACGATTACCAACTCGTAGAACGTCCGACGGTCTGGCTATCGCCTCGCCTGTCATGTCTAAACTTACGATAACTATTTAATAGTCGACCAGTGCTTCGGCGGCCTCTCTTACTATAACTTGGCGTTGGATATATCATGATGAAAGGGCTATGGCGTTGTTGGATCTAAAGATTGAGCTTTGAAACACCCTACCGGGGGAGAAAAGGATACCAGGCGTTTGTTTCTTTAGCTTTACATTTTACTTGCACGATCTCATAATATTCTCTTCGTGAACATGATTTCAGAATTCTATCTTCATACCCTCCGTTCCATGTGTCGCAGTCAGACTGTTACTTTCTTGGCATTTCTCGCACAGTATCATCTCCCTACCCTTTCCCAGCCTTCTAATTCTTATCATCCTCGTGCAACCATGACGCCTTCTCTGAAGTACTATGGAATCAACTTGGCCCTGTGTCCTTTCTCTGTGAGCCGGCCTGCAGATTCTCACACATGCTTCTGCATCCTGTATTTCTTCTTTCAGTTTCAAGTAACTTGACGAGCCAAGCATGGCAATAGGCAGTAGCCCTTTCTATAATTAATAGGTGAGGTCCCGAATGTTCCTTTCGCCCACGTGCATAGGGTAGAGAAGCGCACGTGCTACCTTCATGAGCTCCTAGGATGGGCTTGCCGGAGAACATGGCTATTATTGAGAGGAGACTATGGCAGCGAGTGTCATTAGTTCACGAGGAAGCATTTGAGGCAAGTCTACTCCAATCATATCTACAGAACGGACTCTAACTAGCTCGTTGAAGTAAGTAATGCCCTTCAAAGACGCTCCGAATGGTCACGCGAGAGTCCATGTTGCAGGGCAAGTGCTCCATGTCGTCAAAAAGACTACTTCGCGATGAGTATCACCAAATCCCATACCGAAAATTGCTCATCCGATAGAACCCACAATGCAGAATGTAGCCGGGTAAGGGATGCCATTACTGACCGCATCTCCATTCAGACCAGTCATAGCGTCATGCCGCACAATAGCGAGCTCAATGTTCACGCGGGAATCTTCGGTATCCTCACCGCTGCATGGCTGGTCCTCTGTCCTCATTTGCATATAAACATAGGGTCCCCCATCATGAAAACCAACATTTTTGCCCTTGATCATCAAAGTCAACCGCTACTGGCATCAACCACCATTTGATCAAGGGGCTTCCAACTTTTTCCCTCAACTTCAACTTCAACTTCAACTTCAACTTCAACCCAACCCAACTGTTGTTATCCTGTACAACATGGTCAAGAACAAACCTGTTGTTGATATGCCGGCGTAAGTTCAACATCTCCGTCCTGCTCTGCTTCTACCAAAACAATACACATCTTCCCCAAAGCCCACCTTCCTCTGAGGAAGTCCTCTCCAAGTCTGACCTGTCATCATTCAATTCCCGCCCAACGTCATCACCTGACATTGCCGTTCCCAACGTCGCCATCTCTTTTTGGATAAGGGTGCCTATCTGGAGCCGAGCCCGAATATTTGCCGCGACGTCTTCGTCCTCCATCTTCCAAACCAACCTTGCTAATATCCTCTTACAGTCACGGCACCGATTTTGACAGCGAAACTGGTGAATTCCTGTCTCACATCGCTCCACGCAACGTCCAGCCTCAGGACTTTCGCCCACTTGACCTGAACACAACTGCACGTGCTACCCCAGGTCGCGCTCAACTCTCCCTCCACCAGACCAATCCTCGTCAACCAACTGTCGGTCGCGGCTCCGGTGGCAATCTCGAGCGTCCAAAGCTCTTCTCACAAATACTTCCATCTGCTCCTGTGGACACCCAAGACTCTGATTCGGAAGGTGCCTTTGAACCAGTTTCAGCCCGTCGCCCAGTGAAGGACACCCTCACTACCAAGACACCTCAGCACCGCGGTGGCCGACGTGTCGTGCAATCTGAAGAGGACGAAGACGAGGAGATCACTCAACCTTCCCGTCGTATTCGTACCCGTGTCAATACACCAGCAGGTCGCGGCAAACCTCGCGGTGACAGCCCGATGTTCGAACCTGACGAAAATCCAAACGGTTCTACCGACGCGCAGTCTCAGGACACCGATGGTGATGCCATCATGAGTGATGACAACCTACCTTCTTCGACCCCAAACCCGTCCGCGGCGCGTGAGCTGAAGCGCCAGGTTGAAGCCAACGGTACAACGCCCGGCACTCGCAAGAGCCGTCGCAAGGATGTCGAGAATGATCCCGAGAACATCATACTTGTTGACTATCGCTGCAACCACAATATGAAGTGGTCAGGTATTGTCAATCACTTGAACGCACGCCGCATTAAGCGAGGAGAACCTCCAAACCTCACCGACGCTGCTGTCTATGGCCGCTTCGTTCGCAACGGTCCCAAGGTCGCCGCCAAGCAAGGCTGGACGCTCGATCCAAAGATGTACATGAACCTGAAATACCCAGTCATGGATCCTCATTGGCATATCTCCGATCCAGTCTCCAAGAAGGATCCTCACAAGCGCCACCCCATTCCTCAGGGTAGCAACAAGATCAACTGGACCGATGAGATGGACGTCCAGCTTGTCGAGGCTGTTCGCGCAACGAACGAGAAATACTGGCGTCACGTCATGGACGAGTTCGAGTCTCTTACTGGCAAGGTCTACGAGAAGGAGGAACTCAGCAGCCGCTATCAGAGTCTTTGAGCTTTGGTCAGCCGCCCAAAAGGTAAACGATATAATTTTCCAGATGATGCACTTGACTGACATTACTTACAGGCTCAACTAGGTTCCTTCTCACCTGGTAGCATTCTCTTCCTCTTAGGTACAGCGCACCGACTTGGCTTCGCCACACCATCACCGGTCATCACTTGATGATGATCAACTTTCTCAGGCTCTACTGTAGCTTAGTCTGCCAAAGGTACATATACAAATCTCCAAAAAAAACTCCACTCTTTCAATACACTTCCTGCCTTCAGAGTTCCCAGCTCTCGAAGGTCATTCCATTTCCCTGCCCTTGGTCTTTCTGTTTTCCCTCTGTCATATTAAATTTTCTCTTTTGCTTTCTTTATCTGTCACATCAAATCGGCATAGCGACGGCGCACGATCGGAGTTGGTCAAGAATCCTTTGAACCAACGGATGAGCGGCGTGGTAGACTGGGCTTTTGCTTTCTGATTTCATATCACGGTGAATTGTTCAATAGCATCACCACGGCGCATGGGAACGCTGCGGTTCATCGAATATCGGTAGACTTGCTAAAAAACCCATAAATAACTGTTTTCACACATGTACAAAGCGAAGGTGGACGGCGATGGCATACAACCTTCATCAATGAGCATGATCATGATAGTCATAATAACTCCGTCCATCAAACAAAGTTCCTACATACTAAGTCTCGACTTATGTGCATTTGTGATGTTACCCTCTTCTATCAGCATAGCCTTTAGAATCGCGTTATGCCTTTACAGTCTACACAATGGCATCGATGGCACTCCCGACCTTTATGTTTAGAACATCTCAATTTCATCATCCAGAACTCGCCACCTGCGACGGCTTTCAAAGATCAAGATACACCAAACCTGCTCACTAACGCTACATCAGTACTACCGTTGAAGCTCCCCACTGTCTTCTGATGTTTCAGGCCTTAGCACTCTCACAACTACTGCTCCTTCATCACCTTCCTCAAAATCATTCCACTTATCTCCACCATTCCTGTTCATACGACAAATCACCATTAGCAAATACTCGACCTCATCATCTCTCCCTCTAAATCCCTTCATCCACATCTACCCTTCCTCACTCTCCTCATAATATCCATCCACCGGCTCATCACCCACACATCCACCAACCAACTCTCTCAGCCGCCAACACATGAGCACGCATATCAACAACAATTGAAGCATTGCTGAGTTCCAACGCATTCTGGATAGACAGCCCAGAAGCAAAAGCACAGAGACATTCAATCGTTGGAGTCGTCTCTTGTTCTCTGGCTCTTTGAAAGAGAGTGTGTGGAAGAAGAAGAGGACGATGCGGGGAGGAGGGTGTTTATATACCTGTGAGGGAGTGGGCTGGTGGCGAGGAATTGGCAAAGAAGCAGTGAGGACTACAAGTCCGCGGATATGATTTTGCTTGACGAAGAAGCGGTATGACTGAGGAGGTGGTCGATTGCTGGAATTGGAGGAATTCTGTGGTGCGAAAGTGGAACGATGGGCTGTCATGTCGGAAAAAGCGGTGGAGAGGATTGAGCAGGTGAGTGATGGTGGCGAAATGTTGGTCAAATTGAGAAAGACTTTGCTACCAGATATCTTAGTGTGAAATACCTTCTCGCCAATAATTCACACAGATCCCCGAAGAACTATCCAAAAGATTCAACATCATCTCTCTCCGCCATCTAAGTCGGCGTAGCTGTAGGCTTCAAACTCCAAGAAAACGCCCCGACTCTCTCACTCCCTCCAACACCCCGTTTCATTCCCCCCGTCACAGCAGCCGACGTCACAGTCCTACTCACCGTCCCACTCCCCCCACCACCACTTCTCCCCCTAATCTCCCCCTCAAGTCTCAAATCCCTCGAACTCGCACCCACCCAAACCCTCACCCTCGTACCTAGCGTCGTTACCTCAACCCACTCCTGCCTCCCCACATCCCAAATCGCCACATCCCTCATCCTCAAATCAAAACTAACGATTTTCTCCTCCCCCGGCTTCAACATCGTTTTATTGAATCCCCTAAGCTGACGAATCGGCTCTCCGTTCCCGAGATCGAGGTAGAGTTGTGAGACTTCCTGGCCGGGGGCGCTGCCGGTGTTGCGGAGCGTGAAAGATATGCGGTAGGGGGGTTTGTGGAGGGAGGGAGGTCCACCTTGGGGGTTTGGCGGGGAGGCCAGGATGCTGGAGGAGGGGGCGGAGGGGTTAGATGTGTAGGTTACGTTGGCGTTTAGGTAGGGGTAGATGAAGTATGGTTTTGAGGAGATGGTGCTTGGGAAGTAGTAGTCGTCTGGGTTTAGGTTGTGGCTGGGGCAGACTCGTGGGTTAAATGTTGTTTGCGGAGAGGAGGAGTTCGTGGTTTTGGTGGAGGTGGTGGAGATGTTGAAAGTACTTGTTATGTTGGAAGGGTTTAAGACATCGATTTGAAGGCTGGAGTATGAGAACGTGGTATAGCTCAAGCCAAAGCCGAATTCGAAGCGGGGTGTAATGCTCATTTTGTCGAAATGTCGATAGTCAATGAAGAGGCCTTCGGTAAATTCTATCTCGGGGACAGGCTTGTTAGGTGTGTATAGAACGTCGGTGCCATAATCTTCTCGCTTTTTGGCTACCGTCCAAGGCAACTTGCCGGACGGATTCACATCGCCGTAAAGTACGTCCACCAAGGAGTTTCCGCTTTCTTGCCCTGGAAGACCCGCGAAAAGCACAGCGGTCACATTGGGATGATCGATCCATTCTTCCATAAGTATGGGTCCGACGGCATGAATTGTGACGACAGTATTGCTACAATTCGCTGCAACTTCCTTGACCAAGTCGTCTCCGCGAGCCCACGCTGTTAAGTTATTTCTATCGCCAAGGTTTCCGTCGACTTGGATGTAGCCCTCGCCACTGTTCGAATTGATGAAGACGAGGCACACGGAAGCTTGCCTGGCAATCGTGCTAATTTGCTGACTAGCGTAATTGTTCAGGACGAATTGCACAGCAGTCCTGTCTCTCAAGGCGCGAGATTGAATAGCTTCCAAGGGAGTAATCAGATACGGGAAATTTGAACTCCCGCTTCCCCATCCCATGGCTAGAGTGCCATTATTGCATCCTCGATCTTTACATCCGTTGGGGCCATACGGTGAAGGACCTGCATCCTCCCCTATGATAGCAATCTGCCTAGGTTTCTTCAGTGGCAAGGTGTTGTTAATGTTCTTTAACATAACAACGGAATTGGCACCGACTGTACGGATGATATCGGCGTGATCTCCTCTGACATCCCCGTTCCTCGTGGTCGAGTTGAGAATGGGAAAGCTAGGGTCGTCATCACCCATATAGTAATAAGCAGCCATAATTCTGACCACCATATCATCAAGTCTCCATTCAGGTATGCTACCGTTGAGCACCGACAAGGTCAGATTAGGGCCCCAGAAGGAGATCCCATAACCATCGATGCCTTCGGGGGAGGTCTCGCCAGGGCCTGTGACATCCATCCCGGCAAGTGCTGATGCTATACCAGAGTGTTGAGATCCATCATCGCTCATGATGAACCCTTGAAACCCGAGCTTGGAGAGTTAGCATAAATGAATCGTTACGGGATAGGTTTCTCACCTCTCCTTTCAGTACTCCATTCATCAAATGGTCATTCTGACACACTTGGGTGCCATTAACCTGGTTATACGAACACATCACTCCAGCCATACCCTTATAAACTGCATCATACCATGGAAAGAGGTACAGTTCATGGAAGGTCCGGTCATCGCAGGTTACGGAATATGGCTCGGTAATGTTAAAGGTACCAGTTCCAAATTTATTCGATTCGCGGACTTCTCGGAAGTGCTCTTGTTCGTATAAAATGTAGTGCTTTCCAACGGCGATTGTCCCTCCCGCCTGCATTCCAGCAATCGACTCCCCGAAAGCAATGCCGGAAAGATAAGGATCAGGTGAGTAACTCTCAAAGTTTCTCCCGCCTGTTGCTACTCTTCCCAAAGGACCCACTACCGGCGCAAGAGCAGCATTATACCCTTTGTCTTTATGTTCTGCGCCATTGGCAACGGACTGTAGGAAGATAAGCTCTCTATCCCATGACATAGCTAGATTGAGTCCCGCCGGAAAAGCCGATGTATACTGCGCGCCCCGAACTCCTGCAGGTCCATCATCCAGTGCATAGCCAGGGAATCCAATTCGAGGTACATTTCCCAGCGGATAGCCCCCACCACCACCGGCCATCCCATGTCCTGTGGTAAAGTTCACCTTTTCGGTGAGGGTGAGATTGCAAACAAAGGCATGTGCCTTCGCGTATGCTGCTGACCAGTTTCCATATCCTTGGCTTATGCGTGGAGTGAATGTGCCTCCAGGCGGTTCCGTGCCGTTAAGAAGCAAAAGGGAAGAAAGAGATGGTCGCATGGTGGGGATGGAAGGTGAAATGGCAAAGGGCGTACGATATGACAGTCTCTATATCAATATTCCATGCTAAAGATGATAACTATCTACCTTTGCGCAATTAGTAGTTCTCGGAAAAGAATGATGAAAAATAAGTGTTGACGTATGGCTGGTACATTGGCAAAATAGACAGGAAGTTCGTGATTGGACAGACATTAATCGAATTTAGCGGAGTATCTGCTCCATGTGGGGTGTGGAACAGACATCCATTTGGCACGCACGGAAATTCTAGGAAGAATAATGTATCTCAATCTATGACGTTGTGCTTGAGCGATATTCGAAGCGGTTTCGACTTGATAGATTGGATTCAATATGCCGTTCCACAGGACTGGTAAATCTGACTAATGCCCTATCCTGGCCCCGCACTCACTTAGGAGTGTTTCTGCTGTGTGGGAGGAAGCTGGTTCGATACTGCAATATCTTCTCCACTATTCATCTTGCAGGTAAGAGGTGTATTTCTGACTTCCGAGAGACTGCACAAATTCTGACCGGGCGTTCAGTAGAAAATTCCAGCGAGAGGGCACGGGAGCATCGATGGCAGCGTGCATGGGTGTTTTGGAGGAAAGTATATCCTAATGTGACGGTGATCTATTTGAAAGGAATCAAGACCTTTTGAAGATGGAATGGACGATATTGAGATGAGCATTTGTTGGTCGAGAAATGTGGACGTTGATCAAGTGAAGCTTATATAAGCTCGTATTATATAATCATTTTCGGACCGAAAGGGAGCCTTCTTGACTCAAACTCGTCACCAAAACTGCAATCATTATTGTGTATTACGTGAACATGTCGTGGGGCATATATTTCCTCTTCCTATAAGTACTCGACTGAGAACTCTTCGGCAGGTGGCTACACCATCCAGGGCCGGCTGAAAACAAGAACTCACTCTTCATCTGAGCATGGCTAGAAATCTCGTATCTACTTATGTCTTGAGCATTCCCCTTTACCATCTAAACATAAATCGGTAACCCAGAAATTTCAACATTCCGCGCGGCGAGTATGAACTTCAATTCCTCTTCATCTCAGCCTGTGTAGAACTTTCTAAACCACTAGTCCCGTGCTGACGATAGAGGTCGCATCACGTTGGAATCAGCAAGCCATGCGTCCCATTGTTCCCAGTTGATAGGTTCAGTAGCAAGGTTCTCCATACTGTGATCCTGAGCCAGCATAAAATCCAGGTCCATGTCTAGATTGCCGACTTGGCTATCATCAAACCCATTGATGAGATAAAATGGATCGCACTCAACGGTGCCGCCGGTTTGAGTAAGACTTGGCGGGTGCACCGTTGTACTCTGCCGAAGATACGTAGATTCTAATGTATCGCTTACGTGGGTAACGCCAGAATCCGGGATTGGACCCATGTCGGGAGCGTTTGCCTGGCCACGGATGACAACTTCCTCTTGTGGACAGCTCTTCGCATTTCGCGCTTGCCTCTTAGCTTTTGCGACTTCGCGTTGTTGGCGTAACTGCAATATGAACTCCGGTGTTGGCGGTAAATACATGTTTCCGTTCTGCATTGCAGCTTCGCGATCACTGTATGCTTTCAAGCAGAGATTCCCCACGGCTACGTGGATAGGCTTTTTCATATCCAAAATCATATCTGGGGTGTTCTCATATGTGTTGCCAATTAGTTGCCATGCTTTGTCGGAATCTTCCTTGGCCGGATTGGCACGGAGGGTATCAAATACGTGAATGAAAGCGTGCCATTGCTGGAAATAGGCTGCATGCCACGCAAATCGCTTGAGCATGGGATTTGATTGCACCATGTTGTGCTGCTCGAGAAGCTTGATACTAACTTCCCAAACCAACTGACGCTCAGAAAGCGGTGTCTGTTCTATGCTGGCCCACCTTCGTGGATGATGTGTCAGGAAGCGCACGACATTCATACCGTACCGGGCCACTACCATTGTTAGGAGGTGCAACGGCTGTGAAGGGTCACAGTATCGTAGGTACTTCGTTTCGAGAGTTTCTTCGAGCTCTCTGAAAGCCTCCTCTATCTCTTCTCTGCCGTTTTCTGACGTATCGAGATTCCAATGACTGGAATTCTTTCCTTGCCGGCGGAACGTGGCGACACGGCCTGCAGCAAAATTGGCAAGTTCATATCTAAAAGCAACAAAGACGATATCTGTCAATGTATTTGACTCGGCCACGAGTGAAGACATGCCTGGATAAAGCTGGTTATCGTTCACGTTGGTGGGACACTTCGTGCTCTCGGCACCCATGTCCATGTCTCGAAACTTGGCGAGACCACAAAGTTCAGCGGTACGGAAATCGTGCAGTTTTAACTGCCACCAAATGCGTCGGCGCATCTCAGTTTCGAATGGGGGGAGGCCTAAAAATACTCCATCGCGCTCGAAGCCCATGCCTTGAGCGATGCGAACAGCCACGCCTGTTAAGGTCCAAACAGCACGTGGCTCATAGATATCTCGCACGGAGAGAAGATGCAGGACCAATGCTTGAAGAACAACGAGGCTGATAGTTCCCATAAACTTAGCTCGCGACAATGCTGCTTCCGTGGCGGATATGTATCGTGATAGTAAGGTTTTGCGCGGCTCAGAAAGTCGTTGTTTGCACTCGTCCTCTTCGAGCGACATAACGGCGACACCGTAGATGGCAAACATGAGTGCTTCAAAGCTGCGCGGTATCGTCCCAATATTGCTCGCAGCTTTCTGAATTGCCGGTCGTAATGTAGGGACATGTACGACCTTCGTCAGAGGATCGATGTTCTCTATGAAGATCTCCCATAATTGGTTTATGCGTTCGGGCGGTGGATGTCGGGGCCTGGTGTTGGACTTTGGCTGACTGCTGAGCACAAAACTGAAGTCATCTTCCGATGCTTCCAGGTCACTGGAATCATTTGGGTCTTCCAAAGTATTCTCGGAGTCGTGGGACTAAAGGGGCTATCAGTGGTCATTTACAGACGAGTGCGTCAACTGGCCCCGGGAATGAACTCTGGCAACCTACCTCTTCTACCACTCTCGTCCATAAGCTACTAGGCGGATATTCAGCATATAGCCACACAGACTGAGAAAGAACTCACTTTTCAACGAACTTGAAGCGGACTTGACCATTAACTGTTTGTGTCTTGTTGATATATTGGTTTGGCTCAGATTCAATAGAAGAAGGAGTCTGTAACTGGAACTCTTTCGGCTCTACTCTCACTGTGTAGTTCGGTTTGCCGCGTGGCTCAGAGTTGGGAGTATCTGGTAGCTTGTTTGGGTCGATGCCTTGCTCTTGAAGTAGATCTTCGTAGTGTCTAAGCCGATCGGTGAGGATCTGGACTTTGACACGTTTATGTCTCTTTCGAGGTGGCTGTGAGGGGTGAAAGACGCAGTCAACATTACGCTTGACACAAGCACTGCATGGCCTTTGTCGGTCGCATTTGACTTTTCGGTCAGCGCAGCGGATGCAGGAATAGCTAGGCCTGCTGGAGATGTTCGAGGAAGGGGAAGCTGTAGTCGCCATAACGTCTAACTACAACGATACCTGAGATGATGCAGGTGGAGAGTTGAGGAATTCTGTAACGGTGCAGCCATGGTTATTGTATCATGTTTAGCATGCAACATTTCACCCGGCCATCTCGTTATTTCGGAAGTTGGAAGATGCCTTGCACGATAGATATAAGGCGACACTGGAGAACGGAGATCGTTGAGGAATGTAGTCATTATTTAGCTTCTGCTTAGTCATCGAGCCTCGCTAAGTGCAATTTCTCGGGCCCGACGCCCGAACTGCACGTCGTCCGATCTCCAAATGTGTATCACGTGCCTTATTTGTGCTCCGAACCCGAAGTCTCCTTTTCCGAACACACCTTAATTGACGGCTGCCTAGGTATTTAAGAAGAGCAATGCTCGCCTCTAACTCAGAACATCCATTTTCTCCATCCCTCAAAGTACTATCCTTATTTGTACATTCACGACCACCTTGAAGCTTGCCATGCGCGTCCTGATCAGTGGAGCGGGCGTCGCTGGGCCCACGCTCGCATGGTTCCTGGCAAAGGCCGGAGCACGCATCACCATTCTCGAGAAGAGCCACGCTCTCTTTCCCCATGGGCAGAACGTTGATCTTAAAGGCAGCGCAGTCACAGTTATCAAGAAAATGGGGCTTATGGAGCAAGTTCGACGATCCAACACGACGGAAAGGGGTACACAGCTCATCAATTCAAAGGGTCAGCCCTTT
The DNA here is from genome assembly GCA_000467715.1 of Hysterium pulicare CBS 123377. Taxonomy (NCBI): domain Eukaryota; kingdom Fungi; phylum Ascomycota; class Dothideomycetes; order Hysteriales; family Hysteriaceae; genus Hysterium; species Hysterium pulicare. The sequence continues at coordinate 65,968 of AJFK01001077.1, forward strand.
GCACCCTTTCCTATCAAGGAGGGTTCCTCTGCTAGCTTCTCCTCGGAATACGAGATCCTTCGTGGAGACTTGGCGGCGATCCTCTACGAGGCTACGAAGGATCATCCGAATGTCAAATACTTGTTCGGTACCACAATCAAGGAAGTCGATACAAATGACGATGACACGGTAAAGGTCGAATTGAGCAACGGGGAGGTGCAGGAGTTCGATCTCTTGGTCGCAGCAGACGGTCAGTGGTCCAAGGTGCGAAAGCAGTGCTTCCCTCCAGAGTATGTCAAAGTGGTTCATCTGGGCATGTACGTCGTCTACTATACCATTCCGCGCCTGCCGAGCGACAACGACTGGTGGAACGTTTACATCGCTCTTGGGTCAAGGACCATCACCCTTAGGCCTGACCCACACGGCACCGTCAGAGCCATGTTCACTCACATGCCCTGTAGCGACGCTCAAGAAACGGCGTGGCGGGAAGCATCCAAGAGTGATAGACAGACACAGGGGAAGCTCCTGAGAAAGGTGTTCGCAGATGCAGGATGGCAGGCGCAGAGACTCTTGGACGCCATGGATCAAGCGCCTGATTTCTACTTTCATGTAATCGAACAGATCAAGATGTCCAAATGGTCCAACTCTCGCGTCGTCTGTCTAGGAGACACGGCCTATGCCCCATCACCGTGCACAGGGATGGGCACTTCGCTGGCTATAGTTGGAGCTTACGTCCTAGCAGGTGAACTGAGCAAGCTCGAAGACGGTGAAAACCCTTCAAAGGCGCTCGAGGCTTACGAAAGCAAATTTCGTCCGTTTGTCGAGGAGATGCAGAAGATTCCTCCCTTTGTTCCAGCCATTGCACATCCCGAGACGGCATGGAAGAGGTGGCTGTTGCAAGCCTTTCTGCGGGCACTCTCCAAGGTCGTAGCAATTCCATGGGTAGTGAAAAGACTCGGCGATGAGAACAACGAGGAGGACTTTCCGCTACCAAAATACCCGAGCTTCGATGACGAGGGGTCTTGGTGAGGCAGGGTTCTAACATCGGGGTGCTGAAGGATCTACGGAAAAGCTTGAGGTCGGAGGTTGAGAAGAGATTTACTTCTCTTTACTGTATAGTATAGGTGTCACCGCTTAGCAAACAGTTGATGCAACTGAACATTTTGCCAGCAATACCATGGCACTTCCGCGATAATTCTTGTATGGCAACTTACGAATCAGTAATCAAAAACCTTTGCAGGAAGCTTAGCGCATGACTAAGACCTCGTGACTCTTATTTGAAAGATCTAACGTCGTCTTGTTGTTAGTTTTCTTCAGATAGTGTATAAACGACGAAGAATAAGAAGACCGTAGTTGTGGCAGAGAAGCTAGTTTCCGGGTCGAGAAAACGAAGAAGTGGAAAACTGTAGTGCAAGTTGGTTGGCTCTCAGGTCCCACAAGCCAAAAGGGGCGAGATTTGCGGTGCCAGATTGGCCCACATTCTAACATAAGCTGGAATAGAGAAATTTCAATTCGGGGATGCGTCCTCTCCGTTGTTGGATTCTGCAAGTCGGTATTACACCCATTCGTGAGCCTCGAAATTTTTGCGTTTCTCAATCCATGACTTCAGTAAATACTAGCAAGGGCCTACGGAAGCGCTAACGTAAGTGCTACATTAGAATTTCTTCATGCGCCCTAGCGTTCACCATGAGGCTAAAGATCAAACGCTCCGTTCTTAGGGCCGTGCTTGCGGCCGTTCTTTCAATCTCGTTGGTTGCATAGGTATCCCACAGATGCTACATAATGGACGAAGAGACGGTCACATTCATACTCACAATTACAGGGGCTCAATGAGCATCATAGATAGTCCGAAGCAAGAAAGCTGTATCGAACCAAATGCATTCGACTACATTCTCAGGTATATCGTACATATCCCGTATTCCATATTCCATATCCCATATCCCATAATCTATATCAAGCGAGCGTACGTGGTATCATATTCATGAAAACATCCCCTAAGCACTCCCCTAATACGTCGGTATCCCCAAAATCTAAAAATTCATGGTGGAAACCTCCCACCACCGCTGCTATCTAAAACGCCTAACCCGTCTACTGTAACCTCGCTTTCCTTCCTTCCCTTCCTATAACCAGCAGCAGCAAGTCTCGCATCCTCTTCTCGCTGTTGTCGCCGAACTTCCTGCATGTACTTTCGCCTCTGTTTCCTCGCCTCTTCCTCCAAGGTACCAAAAGGGTCGAATCTCTCACTCATGGGATCCCGAAACGGGTTCTTAATCCAGCTTCCCCGATCTGTTAATGTTGTGCTTACAGGTCGACCTCTGAGCATATCGTAGGATTTGTTTAGGGGAGGGTCGTTGAATGGGTTAGCTGAAGGGAGTCCGGGCGCTATGATCGGAACATGGCGCATGTGTCTATCGGAGACGGATCGGTTTGTGGACATGGAGACAGGTTGATGGTTTGGGTCAGCGCGGAAAAGAGTCGGGGTTGATGATGTAGTTGTTTGCGTCATATGAGCTGCAAGTGGTGGTGGCTGAGGAAGGTTATCGTGGTCGTATGTCGATAGAGACGATAGCTGTGTCTACGTCAATGAAAGACTAGTTTAAGTAGAGACGAAATGCTGACATCATCATTCATCCGCGAAAAACTCAGCGTAGCCTTATTCCTACGTTTCCTTCTCTTTACGAATACTATTAGGAAAATGACAACAGCAAGCGCACCTATTAATGATCAGCTAGGGTGTTTTGAGAAAGTATGTTAGTCAACCCACCAAGACCAGCGACTGCAATCAATAGACCTTCAGCCCAACTCGGCAGTGTTTTACTTTGGGTTGGGACTCTTCCCTGCGTCTCAGGTGCGGGAATAATTGACGGCACAGCAGTAGCTTGTTGGTGGAGGGGTGAGCTTGTTGACGAGGTAGCTTGTTGCTTGGGTGGCTGACTGGGAGAAGTGCTCGGTTGCTCAAGTGTAGAAGTCACGGAAGGAATAGGAGTCTGAGATACAATTATGACTGTCGAGGATGAGGGCGTTGCAGAGAGTGATGTAATAGATGAAGGCGGGTCTTTTTGGACCGATGAAGTGGGCTCTTTTCGTGCTTCAGTGTTGATACTGGTTGTTTTTACAGCAGCGCTGGACGCAATCGGTGTGGCTTTTGCAGCAGATTTCGATGGAGGTTGAGATGGAGGTGGCGGTGGAATGTTTGAAGGAAAGGAGCTAGATGTTGGTGATGGAGAGTCTGGAAAGTCTGGAGAGTCTGGCGATTCTGGACTACCTGCCGGTTGAGGGTCCTTGGATTCTCGAAGGGCCAGCCTTGCTGGAGGTCGACGGCCGCGTAGTAAAGAAGGCATCGGAGGCGAAAAGAATAGCACTTGGAAGAATAAGCTCTTGGGGATTCAGTAGATAAACCTACGTGTGACGAGGTCAAATTGCGAGAGTAAAATTGGAAAGAAACAAAGTCACGCGAGGGCATGCGCAGGCAGATGAAGACTTCTTAAGAATATAGATTGAAAGTGGAAGATCAAAGAATGAAATGCTTAGTCCGGAGGAATTCCCTACGTTAGGTGAGCTGCCAGATGACCCGGGAACTGCTTAAATCATTCAATGTTTCCAAGTCGAAGCTAAGTATCTTAGGGCAAGAAGACGCGAAATCAGTAAATAGCATCTAGGCAACATTGGCAGAAGTGAGGTGATTGCCACCGTCAATGCTGTATGTTCAGACTCGCCAAGCGTCGTCCTCGTAGCATCGCGAGTTTTAAAAATGCGATGGGCGCCCCGAAACTCCTTGGCCGTGTTTCGGATTGGGATCGCCAAGAGACTTCAGACAAAAGCCGGCCAAATGAAGTAATTGACCCTGAGCATTGAAACGGGTTTACGTGTATTCATGAAGAATATTATCTGGCATATAAGTATGCTCTCTGTTTTGGTGCCGGTCACTGTGGACGTCTTTATTATGGAGTGTGAAGTGTGGAGAGTGATGAAGGAGAGTTGCTTTGGTGAGTGTTGGAAGGTGAAACCGAGCTAGTGCTTACATAGCCATACACGTGATCATGCTTGTAAGTTTGACTGCTGCTCACCAAAGTTCATTCTCATCTTACCTTCCTATCTAATGCACATCTGAACCTTCTCGCCGTTTAGAATCTTAATTTCGAATACCAATATCGAAGGAAAACCCGCTGGTCGGAAACGTGAGCCTGTTAGTCTAGTTGTCTTCTTCCCTTTGCGAATGACTAATCTATATCTTCTTCACGGCCAAACCTCTGCTTCAATGCGCAGATGGCGCTTGCTAAACTGCGTTCGGAAAGAGCATGGTACATTCGTCAGAAATATATTCTAATTCTCCTTTGTTCAGATCTCCGAGATGGACTGTGCATCGAAATCCGCTGTAGTATATGCGGTAAAGTTAACTTTTCAAATACTCAATCATAAAGAGTAAATCTACATAAACAGCCATCATCCGGAGGTTGCGCCAAGTTCTCTGTAGAAGGTGTCGTTCTCAGCGTGAACGGTATCTTCCCAATCCTTTCTTCCCGATACAACTTCCAATCCACCAAGACATCGAACACCTCCAACTTGTCATTTCCAATCTTCGTCAAAGGATTGAATGTCGAATTTTGTGCGACCACATTACTCTCATAAAGGCTCTGCGTGATGCCGAAAGTCTTGCGGCTGAGCTTTATACGCAACTCTCGCAGACCTTGCATGCTGGCAATGACTTCGCAAGCGGCGGAAAAGGCATCGGAGTAGCGTCCACTAGGGACAAAAGATTCGCTCTGAGTAGTGACAATTGATTGGTTGTGAGGGAGGTACCGAGTTTCGATTTTACCGCTCCAATATCCATGTGGTTCGACGCGGATGAGAGAAATAGCGTTGAAACGGTGCGCAAGAAGGTTCCCATAAAACCTTATCAACGCCTCAGGTGTATTGAAGATGAATGTCGTTTGTGAGTAGAGTCGATGTATTGCCTCACTATATCTATATCTCAAGTTTAGCATTCTGGATGCGGGGGAAGATCTGGTCAAGCGTACATCATCCGACAGCTTTGCAAGAAAGGCAGTAGTCCAATCCCAGTATCATTATAGGTGTTCAAACACTCGTACCCGAGAGCGGGGGTGGTACGAACTATTCTGTGATCTTCAAAGCAATTGCACGTCCTAATTTCGGGGTAGACTTCTTGACCCGCACAAAGGAAGGAGCCCATCCGACCATGCATTGTAACAATATGTACATGTTTCGCAAAGACATATCCATAAATCCTTTCTCTCACTTCAGCAGGCAAACGGAAGAAATAGGATTGTGTTTGCGGAAGTGTGCGCTGTTTGCGGTATGGAAATGTAGCGTGTCCATCGGGAAGCGGAAGGGTGAGAGCGCGTTTTCGTGGCTGCGGAAGTGGAGGCGCGACCGCTTTCTGGCGCTTCTTCAGTTCGCGTTCTGTTTCTCTGTCAGTTATTTTACGGTCGTCGGGGAACTCATAATATATGTTGTGGAGAATGCGGAGGCAGAATTCTCGAAATGATTTAAGCATGTGGTGTTTTCGACGCGCCATGTTTAATAGGGAAAGTGATTTTGAGATAAAAGCGAAAGGTTTTGAGAGAAACGACGCAGAAGGAAATAATGATTTGGGCTCAGTTCAAAACTATGACATGGCGAATACGAAGTGACGCAATATTACTTGCATATAAACGAGGCAGTGCTGGATATGTCTGCCTGAATTGTAAGCTGCAAATGCACGTGATGCAACAACTGCAGGTCCGCATTTCGAAGTTGAAGTATGAGTCTAAAAGTACCTAGGTATAGAGTTCTTTAGATTGGTAAAGAACATTCTTATACTACTACCTACTATGACGTGATAACCTATTACTAAGCATATATCCGAGTTCCAACATACCTAGGTAAACTCCTTCAACCCCGCATTAGGATCGTTAGAATCTAATCTTGTCCTAAACCAACGTCCATCATGCTACTATCCAAACCATCTTTACAGCATCCTAGTATATTGGTGCCTCAGTCTTGTTAGCTGTTTACGTTCGAAGCTGCGATGGAAACTTAAATGTAAACGGGTGAAGTAAAGGGCTAGCATGTTAAGATCTTGAATTATGTATCGGCAGGATAGCATTTTGAGCTCGTATGTGCCGCGTGAACTAACCAACGAATAAATCCTCATTCAGTTCTATCTTGCAGAGGGAGAATGTGAACAAACTTCGCACGGCTTGGTCTAAGGTTGAAGATACGAGGTAGCAAGGATTCCCCGTTTCAAACATGTACTGCATACATTGCGGCGTACGTTTTCCTATGAAACCATCCGACCCTTTGAGGTCGTAAACCTTCAGAAGACTCCCACTCAGCCTCTATTTCTCCCATATGTAGAAAATGCGCTGACTCCCTCCATCATACAGACCAACCAACGCCAGCCTGAAAGACTGGGTAAAAGTCGCATCCGCCAGTAGCGGCATCAGCGTCGACGCAATCGAGCAGATCTTTCGCATCCAGCACGGCCTAATATTCAATAAGAACGTCACCATAGCCGAGATCATCACAGAGAGCTCAGCCAACTACCTGTTCTCAGCTTTCTGGGCACTCCTCCCTTTCTCGAGGGACAGCGTTCACCTTCGCTCTGTAAAAGCGAATGACACAAATAACCCCATCATCGATCCGCACTTCTTCTGGATCGGCTTTGACCTGAAGTCTCAAGTGGCTATCGGAAAGTTGGCGCAAAGGTTCTGGGCTGAAGAACCCGTCAAGGGTCTAGTGCTAGGTGCCGTTAGCCCCACTGAACAAGTCCTGCCGTCGAACGCAACCCATGCGCAGTGGGCTTCATTTATCGAGAGTACTTGTAAGTTAGCTTGGCCTCCCTTTCAACGATTGTGAGCTCTGGACTGATGTATGGGGTAGTTGTTTCAAACTCTCATCCCATCGGTACAGCGGCCATGATAGCCCGCGAGCTAGGAGGCGCGGTAAGCCCAGAACTCAAGGTATATGGAACGAGTAATTTCCGCGTCGTAGATGCCTCTGTGATCCCGCTTCAGGTCAGTGGGCACCTTACGGCGACGTTATATATGCTATAGCCGAGAGAGCAGCAGACATGCTCACGGGAAATTGTAAGAGCACCTAGATGTTACAGCAATAGCATACTGACAAGGCAGATAACTCCGGGCGCTAATATCAATGCTTAAATATCTACATATCCTCTCCTTCTATGAGCGAAGAGCCAGCTTTTCAGAGCACGTGCCTCTATAGATTTCCAAATCTATATGCAACATGTTGAACGAATGGCTGACACTAGATGAAGGAGTTGTATAAAAGACAAGTTGCGCTTGCCTTTGATAAACCTTATGGGCCAGATGTTGTGATAAGAGATGTCCAGTCCTCACGTGATCAACTTCTCAGACCACTTCAGAATCACTCTCTCCAAACCGGCGGTTAACTACTTCTACTCAAAAACTACCCTGAAAGTCCTACCACCATCGCAATTGAAACAGTGAGAAAATGTGATCTGCGGAGGATCAACTAACAGCAAGCCCCCTCAAACTGGATCTCTTGTCCTGTCCGGTGCTAGAGCTGGAGTCGTCCTCTTGTGCAGTCGTAATCTCTGTACTGGAAACATAACCCGAAAAAGTAAGAAAAGATGGAATTGCGAATCATTGGGGAGGAATGATGATTATCATTATCACGTCTACGCAGAACGACGTTAGCCTATTCACTACAGCCAAAGAAGGAGTTTGGCCCCACCAAACTCTCAGACATTGAAATCCGCCCCGGTGCGTTGTATTCTCAGCCAAGCGCTTCTGGTCCCGATTCTGGCATGGTACTCATTATTATCTTCGTATTGGACACATTGAAGCCAGCCCACCAAGCACATCTGGTTTGATTGCCCCCACGTTTTGGATCGCAACCAACAACATATGGTGCTCCAGTCTTGCTATTTGAGAGCATGAGAGGAATTTTCTGTCATTCTGTGGAACCAGGGTTCCGTCTCTGTGGGGAAAGGAAAGCAAGGATGAAGCTGTGGATGAGGTTCGTACAGACGAAGAGAGGAGGGGAAGGGGACCGCGTACACGTGAATCGGTATCTGCTGAGTAAGTTGTTTTGGATCCAAAGCAGTGGGGAGAGTGGTAGTCACGGACTGAGGTGAGAATATCGTCTATAAAGGGTAGGAATCCCAAACACTTGCTCTCCACATTCAAAGCAGGGTTCTGCATTCTATAGCAAATAGACCACTTAGAAGCCGACCCATGGTTTGCTTTCTGCTGTGGTCTTCAGTAATTCACGTCCGAACGTACGATGGGAGTTTGGCTCTTGGTCTCGATAGTTTTAGCAACAACCGATGATGTCGGTTTTGGGGTTCAGAACTACTCAAAAGCACGAAACGTGGTTACCATTGAGTCACCTGAGCGATAGCACTGGAGATGAGGGCTTAATCAGATGCCGTTGATCACTGCTGCATTATTATCAGAATATCATTACTCTTCATTGGTGATGATTGTTACCACTTTTACTTGGATCTCTAACCCACTCAACAACTTTACATGGCGTTTTCCGCCGAGCGCGACCATAACCAAGCTCCATTGCAATGCGCCTCTGTTCATTTTGGAGAACATCTGCTGAGCACAGAATCTAGCAGAGCAAGCCATCCTATACTCTTCAACCCATAGTTGAAGGAGAGAAGTCCACGCATGTATTTATGGTTTCGAACAATTCTGAACTAGGTTCTTGACTCAAGTCTTGTGGATGTAGTGGAGGATTTGTATAGTGAAGAGCAGCGAATTTGTATCTGCTCGGACTGAGAATTCAGAGCATCACGTGAAATTAGTAATCAGTCAAGAGAATATGAGTCAAGTTCGCTATATGAACACTGTCAAAGACTCAAACATTTTCGACTCACTATTCTTGCCACATGTTCTTGCGGGCTTGGAATATCCAAACTTTTTGACACCGAGCTGCCCATGTGCTGGTTGAGTCAACTACAGAAAGCCTTGCTATGCACAGCAAAATAGCGACGCCGATCATTTCATGTCTGCCAGACTCCTTCGAGTAATCAAGCTCCGTATAAAGACCTGTGACCGGGATTTGCATAACTTGGAAGTAGACAGAATATAATCATGGGAAATGGAGGTTCAGACTGCTGACAAACATCACCATCTAACCCCAGCGATGAACATCAACGACATACATAGTCATAGTGATAAGGTCATATAGGTACTGAGATTCCAGCATACACCTCCCACACCATTCGTTCTTCCTCTGCATTGTCATGATCTGGCTTCCCCTATTCTGTAGATTTCTTCTGGATTCCGCCACTCAGACACGATCCCTCTAAGCGTTTTTGGCGCCCATGGCCATGTACTAGGGATCATAGCAAGCTTTAAACCCCAGACGGTTATGAAGATTGTCAGACAAAGTTATGTGTACAAGCGCCGAAACCGTAGACATATCTTCCACTGTGTGTTGATCACTTTGAACGAAGGCAACCCGCTTGCTTTGAAAAGAATGGAGAAGGAAAGAAAAAGTGAGAAAGAGTGGTTGACGTATTTTATATCTACAGGAAAGTGAAAACTCGAGATCTGCTTAGTCAGAGATTAGCAGTATTCACAAGACTTTCTAGGCACCCACTCTACTCCAAAATAAATCTTCATCAACATTTAAGCAGCTCGCACTACGCCAATCGAGTAATGAACTTGAGCCCTAGAGTCCTTCAAATCAAGAACCCGCGGTCATTCCAAACCAGCCCCAGGCGGCAATCAGGAGTCCAGAAACGGAGCGAAAGACAGCCTTATTTGGAACACCTTCGCGCCAGCACACGTAGCCGTCCACTGCGCCCAAGTAGGATCCCATAATGATCATGACGGTGTCCACCTCCGGGAGCTTGTCCTGTAAATAGAATGTGAACACAGTTGCTCCTAAAGCGGTAAGCCGGGCAGAGCTGAGAATCATGATTGGATGAGCTTCTTTCGATATGGCGATGCGCTTTGGTAAGCCGAGCTCTTCGATGGCATATTCGGCATTGAAGAAGGGAATTACGCCTCCGAAAATGGTACTTGTAGCAACGAAGAGCATCGGGAGATGTCTGAGGGCGAAATTGTCGAACATGATGGTGCTGATGAGGCGAAATTACTGATATACTTATCAGCCACGTTTACTCAGCGCTGGGGTATCTATATAAAGGTGTTGTGAAGAATGGATGGATTGACTTTTAGGGTGTCGGAATGGGACAAGTGGCGGCCTTGGAAAGACGGGACGGCTCGGGGGGAGGCGATCCCGAGCACAGGCTTCAATTTGTAAGTGACCAACCACACCAACCATCGCCTTGGCTTAGTCTCCCTCGCTCACATCGCTCACAATTCTGTTTTGTTATATCATAATTCTCGGCTACCTTATTCTTGTTAGACTTTTATAATCTTCTATATCGTCCTAGCTCTAAAATGGTATTTATTCTTCATATCTCTATGACTTTAAAAAAGAGGGGATGAAGGAGATCATCATAAACATCACTTAAAAAGACCATCAATAAACATATTCCAGCGTACTATACCTCCTCTAGAATACCCTAAACTCACTTCTCCTTGGCCTTAATGTCATCACTCATAATTAGCTAAACACCCGCAATGTCGATCCAGCCAGCACCACCACATCTAGTAAGCCTGGTATCTTCTTTCGGTCAATCAAAAAATTATGCAGTTCGCCAATGACCACTCTCTCACGTGTTCAAATCCGTCCTTGACCTGTTCAATCTGGAAAGGCTCACAACTGAGCAGCACCAGAGGGGAAGTACTATTGCGGGCAGGCTGTGCAACCACTCAAGGGTGATGCAGGGATTCTGGGACCAGCCAATAGCTGATCGGGATTCAAATGCAGATTCTGGTCGGGGCCAATACGAAGAAGTCTACATGCACGCCTATAAAGAACTGCGATTGGACAAAAAGGCTAAGCGATAACGACCCGTGCTACCAGTGTTGCCTTGTTGCAACCCCAACATTCGTTTATTTGCACCTTTCACATGGCATTTCCCTCTCCTATCTGACCACTTCAGCTCCTCGCCTTTCGAGACTCTTCTACACGCATGCAACTTTCAACCTAATATCCAATTCAAAAGCGTCGCTTCCAAAGCTATAGAATATGTCCAGAAGAGCAGCAGATGACGAGGAGTGGGAGAACCACAAAGATACGATCCGTGACCTATACCTCCTAGAAGACAAGAAGTTGAAAGAAATTATGGACATTATGGTGTTGGAACATCGATTCAAGAAAACGTGAGTACATGCCAAGGGGGAGAAGCAGCTCACGGTTGACAAATATGCAGCAAATCCCAATACGAACGTGTCTTCAAGAAGTGGAATTTCAAGAAGAATCTTACGATCACGGATTGGAAGTTCGTAAATCACCGTGTTATGAAACGGAAAGCAAATGGGAAAGAATCCGATCTACGCGTCAACGGTGCGATTATACCAAAGGAGAAAGTTAAGAAAGAGACAAATCGATACAGTTATCAGCTATTCTATTACAATGCTCTTGATGATCCCAAAACACCACCCGGAATTACTATCGCGACACCACCCGCTATAGGCTCCAATAATACCACCTTGGCACGCCGTGATAATTTATTTACCTGCGAACAATTGGTTGCTTTGGCCCAATCTACTCCTTGGAGATATTTCCTCAAACTGATGGAAAGGCTTCGTGACACTACCTGGAGATATCCTTTGTTCGTCCCATCAACTTCTGAATCATTGACTATGGACATGGACTGGTCCCGGGATTCTTGCGAGATCACGGAGCTGATACCTAGACCGGGAAACTCTCACATTCAGAAATGTCTGGATGGCCTGACAGAAGCGCTATTTTGCAATTTGGAGGAGTGGGACCCTGGTTACATTCCGGGTGGCATGCGATGGAGATCCTACTTGCCACCGCGCGAAGATAACTGTCTAGAAATTGAACTTGAATCAATTCTCGACTTGACGATGATAAATTCTCAACTAGATTGGCTCAAGCTCACAGTTGCATTGATGTCGAACAATTATACCGATGGCTCTCTTGAGGATGCTTTTGTTGAGTTATGCGAAGACGAGCGGAATCGAAACTCCCTCCAGAACATGCTCCAACAGGGATCGCTCAGCATTCGAGCATTTGCTGAAAAGCTTCTTACAGCAGCAGTACAGGCTAATAACTTTGCTCTAGTAAAAGTGTTGCTGAACGCCGGAGTTGACCCCAATGCAATAGGTGCCACGAAAGAACCTACGACCGACAAAGAGTACAACTTCCTTGGCTCTCCGTTGTACAGGGCTATATCGGAGAATCACATAGACCTCGTTATACTTCTTCTCGACCATGGAGCGGATATCAAGCATACCCCACGTGGATTCGTAAATCATGACGAGACCGAGCTAGAACTCGCGGTCAGAAAGGGAAACATCGAGGCTCTTCGCGAGCTGCTCCAACGTCGATCTACCCTATATTTCAACGTTCGTAAAGCCGAGTACAGAGCGCTTCGCGCTGCTGTGGACTGGAATCAGGTCAGCGCTCTTCGACTGCTTTTGGAACATGACCATTCCTTCGTAACTTATCTCATGGATGTATCATGGCACTTCCTTGAAGCTGCCGCATTTCATGGTCATCTTAGCATGATAGAATGCCTCCTAAGGTGTGGACTAGACCTCGCTCAGACCAATGAATTTCAACGTGGTAGTGCTGTGGCTGCAGCTGCGTTACAGGGACACACTAGACTCACTACTCATCTCCTATCCCTAGGCGCGGATCCGAATGGCATCGGGGCTAGTCTGTATTTCTCGGGTAATAGTGTGACAATCTTGGGTATCGGTCAGAACCTTCCATTCCACACCCATGTTAACTTAACCGCTCTTCAAATCGCTTGCATGCAAAATCATGCTGATCTTGTACAACTACTTCTGGAGAGCGGAGCTGATCCAAATCATACGAGTACGAAGTATGATGGAGATCGTATGCCGACCGCACTTCAGATAGCCGCCTGGGCATGCGACGATATCGTAGTGTCGGCCCTACTGCAAAAGGGAGCAGATCCCAACGCAGTCCCAGGATATTTCAAGTTTGATTTCGACACCGATGAATCACCTTGGGCTCATTTCGAACAACTGGACGGAATGACTGCTATCCAAGCAGGATTGAGACGCGGCGACGAAAAGATCGTTCACTTGCTGCTTCAAAAAGGGGCGGACATTCACACTAATGGAGGCTGCGGGATGACGTCTCTTACGGCAGCTATGGTCGGAGGTAACACAAGTCTGGTGGAAATGATATTTCGCGACAAAGAACTTGTACGCCCGACACGACCAGTTGTTCAAGCATGCGTTGAGTCTTTTGGCTCTGAAATGCTTCACAAACTCATCAGCCATGGGGCAGACTTGGACGAACCTGGAGCTCTTTGTGCGGCCGTTTGCAAAGGAGATCATGATCTTGTCCATCTTCTTCTTTCCGATGTGGCAGGACGCAACGGAGAACTCTCAAAAGGCTATGGAGCTGCAGGAATCGCACAGGCTGCCCGAATGTGTGACTTGGACATGATACGGCTATTTCTAGATGCCGGAATTAAGCCATATACGCCAATATTGGAAAAAGTGTCGTCCCTCAAAAGTACCTTCCAATTACTTCAGGGCACAACTGCTATCAATGAGCTGATGGAGCGCAAAAGAAGAGGCGGCAGTCCAGAATCTGACATAGAAATCGAGGCAGCAGAACTGCTTATTGACGCGTGTTCTCGAGATGAGCCCTTGCATTCAGAAGAGGCGACAAGGGCCTTGGGCAGCGCTTTAGTGCTAGCAGTGTATTGTCGTTGTGGTGTTATAAGCCACATGCTTGTGGATGCTGGAGCCCCAGTCAGATATCAGTTTCAGTCCCGGAGATACCCTAACGCTTCCGGTCTGCTAGCTGCCATTTTGGAAACGGACCCTGAGATGGCGGAATTTCTTGCTAAAGCAGGTGCAGATGTAAATGAACCAGCTGGAACAAATGGAACACCACTTCAATGTGCTGCAGAACTTGATGATGCGACTAGTGTCCGATTGCTACTCAAATACGGGGCGGATGTCAATGCTGCCCCGCACCCAGACGCTGGATCAACAGCGCTCCAATATGCTGCACGGAATGGTAATTTTGAGATTCTAGGGATTCTCCTCGAAGCAGGTGCTGACGTAAACGCGGCACGTGGCGACGTACAAGGAAGGACCGCAATAGAAGCCGCAGCAGAGGAGGGAGGACTAGACATGGTTCGGTATTTGCTTGAGCTCGGCGCAGATATCAAAGGTCGGCATAACAAGCAATATCGTAGAGCGGTATACCGAGCTTGGAAGAGTGGACATCGAGTACTGGTTGGAATGATCCAGGATTGGAAGAAGGAGAACTACGGGCCTGGTGATTGCTCGTCTGCTGAGGAAATAATGTCGTCAATGACAGATGAAGAGTTGGTTTACGAACACCCTGAGATCCTGGAGAAAGTTCTTCGAAACTTGGATTTTAAAGACCTACAAAGGTATTTAGCGGAATTATTGGATTATGAATACTACGAATAGGAAGATACTAGGGAAGAACACTGAAGGACGGGCGGAATCCGGATATTCTAGTAACGAAACTTTGCGTCATTTCCTATGCTCATTGCTGGTACAGGGTATGATACTGGGTCTATCTTTTGACATTATTTCTTTCGAATTTTCCGCCGTGCACGAGCGGACCACTTTCCTTGTTCTATTCTCTATCTCTATTTGATGATTCCTCACTCCTTATAATGGCCCCTGATAACGACATAACGTCTTTTAACTATTCTACTTCTTCGTCAAATTCCGCTCTCTTTAGTATCTTCTTGAGCTATGCTAGTATTATCAGTACTGATTTCAATGGAGTGAACCCTTTTGGGCTCCGTGGCTAGATATAAAACCTGGTGAAGTTGGAAGCCCGCTTTTCTACTCTAGAGTGACGTGCATTGAACGGGACCTCCTTGCAGCCCTCGTGCGGCCTTAGGAACTTCCACTGGGCACCTTGCAACTGCAAATTGCCAATCTTCAATCAATCCGACTTGAGTCGCTGTCCAGTAGATAATCAATAGGCTACCAGTTGGCTGTTACTGCTGCATTTGGACAGGCGTTCTTCAAGAGAACGGAATTTGAGAAGGAATGGTTGATGATTATCCTATTCAGGGCTGCCAAAAGCTGTAAGGGTAGCTTGAGGAGCTCCAGAGCCCTTACCTCTTTCGACAAGATCCATACCCATGGGTCCATACAAGCCCGTCAGAGAGAGCTTGACAACCATTGGCTGTTGTGACCACAACATCCAATTTTGGGATAGTGTGCACGAGATAGCTAAAAATGTGATGTGGCAGTGTTAAGCAGAGATAGCGAGCCTGGATCCTGCTTTTAGTAGTGAGGCAGACAGACGTTAAATGAAGATGGTGTGGCGCCGCACCCTGAAACGAAATGTAATGTGATTGGCTAATCCCAGAATCTTGATGCTTCTGTTTTAACCCCCAAACGTACTACGTACTTGTACATACATGGTTGGCAGATGTGAGAAGCTTAATGCTATGGCGCCACCTCTTCGATAGAATGATTGGCCAGTTCCATAATCCTCTCGCAGACGAGTTACATATTATCGAGGCCTCATGGAGTACAACCGGGATTAGGAAGTTTTGTCGACATTCGAGAGGTTGAACCAATAGAATAGCTGGGATCCAAAATCTTCCTGCAGAGAACAACATCGTAAGGTAATTGCAATGTGACCATGATTCCATATGCAAATACACGTTCACACCGGATAGTTCCTTTCTTTGCCTGGTTTTGCAACCTTGCAGCCTCTTCGTTGCTAAACTCTGGACTTGTTCATATAAAGCCTAGCGACAGAATCTTTCGAATACTCCTAAAGTCACACTCGCTTCCTCCATCCGCTCACTGTCCATCAACTCCTCTCTCTATCATGTCACTCTCCAAGGAAGCCATCATCGCTTTGGTCACGTTACTAATTACATGCGTGCCCTCGATCTGGTGTCTATATAAGCTCTATCATCTGCGACGGCATTTCGTTGCAAATATGCGTATGTCACTCACATAACTTTACTTATCCATGGGCTGATCATACCCGCAGCTCTACCTCTACATGTCCATGACATTCAAGACCATCCCAACATCAATACCGAGCATATATTGATTCAAATTTCGATCCCCGTTTCAAAGACCATGCCTTTGGATATGAACGGCGCTCGAGACTAGTAGTGGAGTAGAGGGGAACTTTACGGAGTATACTAGAGATGGTTGTGAGGAGCAGATAATAATGACGAGATCTGGAATCGTCTTGGTGGTACCGGTTTAAGCCTTGAGAAGAAGTCTGCTGAGAGAGATAGAAGTGTTGGGAACTACGTGAATCCGAGAAGATTCGGGCGTCTAAAAGCCCATGAAAAGTGGCGTGCACGGAACTGAGTCTTTCGTTGGTAGTTGTTATGATATTTCATTAAGGTGCTCTAAATACATAAGGGCGGAAAAGTAAGGTGATATCGTACATCGTCCCCGCGTTCGCTAAACCAAGACATAGTCAGCAGCGGGGACGGGATGATAGGAAAAGAAAGGGGGCAGTGACATGAGGAGGACTCGTTCGTGAAGAAGGAACTTTACGGGCTTTTATTTAAAACAATCTCGGAGACGCCGCCATGGGCTTCTACCCTGCCGGTACATCATGCGTAATTGTAGTAATGCAATGACCATAGCAGCAACACCAACGAAGGTCCCTATGGTACCGAAAATAATCGTCTCACATGTAGAAGAGCAACGCGAAGCCATGATGCTCTGAGTAGAATGAAGGATGGAAACGGTCGATCTAACTGGATCAAGGCTCCAGTTTAAAGTGCAAAAAGCAACGCGCGGAAAGTTCTGTTACCTACACAACTAGTAAATCCAGCAAAATGACTAGAGGTCGGAAAGGAGGCTGACAGGCAGTGACAGCATAGCTGAAAATGTATCAAAGGTAGCCTTCCGATAGTGTCATCACAGCTAGCCCGACATCCTTTGTACCTATGACCTGGATGACTTCATGTGAATTAAAGACGTTTATATGGCATAGAGTATTAGCTACCTCCGCTATTATCAAGGATTAAAGCGGAGGAACGAAGACCAAGCAAAAGATGTATCCATTACAAAGTAGGTAGGAGGCCCAGCATCAGGCAACAAGATATTCTGCACACCAATGACAATAGGTAATATCGAGGAATAAAGCATGATCAAAGTCGACCTGCGCGTAATTTTAGCTTCCGTTCTGGTAATGACAGGACGCGCCCCGTCATTCAAGTAACCTTTCGCCCAAGAGAAGGCCCCGAGACTGAATTCGCTGCAAGAGCAGGCGGGACGGTCGTGCAGCATCGCCACCCATGCTTACGAGTTTGTCCGACGGGGTATGTGCGAGCTATCGCATGGTGATGCGCCATTGGGTGGTCGTGCATAATATTTCGGTGGCTGAAAGCCACATATGAACTCGCTCCTCCCACTAAAGTTCGCGCCCCTCTCGTCAAGTATGACAGTTCACCGAGGAATTGATAATATAAATCTGCTCTATTAAAAAGAGTGCTATCAGTCAATACCCAGTGCCCGATTCTGTGATAAGCAAAAGGTGAATAGATCCCTTTGCTATCTATGTTTTCAACAAATCTTGGAAAACATCCCAAGGCTAATTTGGACCTTAGTTAATTCTTTTAGTCTAACATGCTGAAGATGTAGTATCCTTGTTTTAGATTCATCACTCGATCTCGAGTTCGGAAAGCTACGAATTGTTTCTTAAGGAATCAACCACCACAGCGGGAGATAGAGACCACAAGGAGTTTAGAACTTATGAAGGCCAAATATCTGAAACCCAAGGTTTAAGATCCAGAAGGTGGGTAAATATGTGGTGGGCAGTTGGTCATAGTCACGTGATCAGATTCATTGCCTGAGTCAGGAATAGGGATTTTCCTCATGGAACTTGTCGGCAAATAGGAGAAAGATAATGAGAGCCCATTTAGTTGGTATCAGTCCATTAGGCGACGGAAATTAGAGGGATGAGTTCTGACTTAAGATTAATAAGAGAAGCCTTTAACAGTCAATGGTCAACTAGGTTATTTTAGGATACGATCGAAGATGTTTGATGGTGTGGGAGAAGATTCATGCATGGTACAAAAGTGTTATATCTAGACATTAGGGTATCGGTTGTCTAATACATCTAGGTAGAAACTAAAACATCCTCCCCACAATGGCTTCCACGTGTGATGATGGTAATGTCGATGAAAGTGTAGTGCAGTAGCTGCATGCTATCACCTTTAGATTCCAATGATGTGAAAGGTTGTAGCCAGTGTGTTATGGCGGTAAACAATTGGTTACGGCTGAGGTCAATGGGTGGAGAAGAAGACATCGGAGGTGTCGGATAGAATGGTAGTTGTAATTGGGATCAATAGACTTGCAGGATAGATAGGCAAAGAGGGGAGGAAGCTATGTCACGAAGCTTAGCTAGGCGCGTGAGACGGAAGATACACGGTCCGCATACCTGTACCATATGGCCGCTCGAAGATATTATAGTATGTTTTCATCCTCTTCTGGTACATGCTGCGCAGTTGTAGTATTGCAATGACAAGACCAACAACAATAATGATGATTCCTATCATACCGAATGTGATGGTCTGGATAGATAAGTCCATCTGGTCGGAATTGGATGTAATGAGGGCAGTTGGCTGTGGGATTGCTGAAGCGGAGATAGTTTTCATGGGTGAACGAGGCTCGATAGATGTCGACACTATTGAAGAAGAAAGGTATGATGAAGTCGAAGCAGGATCAACCGGGGTCATAGTAAATTAGGGAAGTAAAATCAGAGTTGCGAGGAAGAGAGTGAAGAGTGGATGGGGAAGAGTTTCTGCTGGTCGCGTTGCGCTTTAAAAGATCTTATAGAATAGAGCAATAGTAATAGAGCTCGTTAGTTAAGCCCATAATAATAAGAGGGGTTCTTAAGGTAGATATATAAACTTGCCTCTTCTCTGCCTCGAAATTTAGGGGTTTCTAGGAGGATTAGTAGTGGTTGGTTAGGAGCGGAGCCGCTCGGGCGTGGCAGTGTTCCCGAACCGTGGTCAGGCAGTGCTACTCTCGTCAATGAGTATTGAGCCAGGTACTTCATAGTGAGTCTACGCACTATTAACAACGTAAGCTTGCTCTGGTCGCTACACCATCCATGTTCCTGACCAAGCCATTGCCAGCAGAAAGCCGGGGTGCCCTATGCCTCTCTCGCGACCCACTTTCCTTCGTAAAAAGTGGATCCAAAACTAAGCCTTCAACATTCGACGCATCCTTGCTGCCGAAGCAGATGCTATAAGATGCTGTATCGTAAAAAGCAACCTTTCATGTTCCTTGCAGTCCTGGCAGCAATATAGTTTGGGACCAATTCAATGTATGGCGTTGGATAAAGAAGGTAGATATTCCATCATTCAGACGCCGTTATACTTATATCTTTTTAAACAACACGTAGTAGAGTGTGATGGAGAGGGGATGAAACATATTCTATTGTGCGTCTCCTCAAGCGTGACGTTGTGTATCCTAATAACATTGGCCCGACTGATGTAACCTCTTATACATATTATCAGCTGGCTGAAGGGTAACACATTGTCGGTAAGGAAGTAGACTGCAAAGAAACCACTAGCATGAGGGTTTGTAAGGCAAATGCAAGCATCGTTTCAATACAGGGAGACTACGCACCTGGACGCCATCAAGCCAACTCATAGATATCATAATAATCCTTCATCCTTTGCTGGTACATCTTGCGGAGTTGCAGGAGGGCTACCACTAAAGCAACTATACCAATAAGAGTTCCAAAAGCACCAAATGTAAGCGATTGGATAGAGTCAGGCTGGGCCGAAGTCATCGAGACGTCTGTCGGCTGCATTGTCAACAAAGTAATGACCGTCTCCGTGGGTGACCTGAGTTGAAAAGATGCAGAGGCTGACGGGAACGTAGTATATTCCCTAAGTAGAGATCTAGATAATAGAGGATAGGTGGGTGGAGCCATATGAGAACAAGGCTATCATAGAAGTTGACGAGGAGACGAGAAGAACAGGCTACGATGCTACGACGCTTTTATGATATCTTGAAGTGCGAAAGTGCGAAGGAAAGAGGATTATACTGCAGAGCTATTCATTACGAGCATGGTCGAGAACCTAGGTGTTAACGATTCTTTCCCTGAGGATTGGCTGTGATACAGTTCCGGTTGGCTAACCGGTAACAACTTGCATCTCGACATCCACCTTGCAAAAAAGAAAGACATGCGCCTCAAACAGCACATGCAGAGTGTTCTATGCGATTGTGCGCTATTGGATATCTACCTCATAAGGCAGACATTATTTATGGACCGGAGAAGCCAAGCCGTTGACGCATGACGACGAGTCGATCTTCTAGCGTTGCACGGCTTCTATTGAGAAGCTCCACTGCGATATGTGCGTGATTCGTTGGATGAAGGTCGCACATCAGTGGTGTTGGAGTTGCGCTATTGGTTGATCACGCAGGGTGATAAGCAGCTGAAAAGCCACTTCGAACCCGATAACCTCAGCCTTGTCCAAGAGGATTTATAGCAGAATCAGCCCTTGAAGGCAATTCTTTCGATCTCAGACCTCGCATCAATTTTAGTTGCTCCAAATTTTCCTCCTTCTCATTTAACAGAAATGTTGAGCAAGCTCGGACAGAGGCCTATACGCCAACGAGATGATGATGCCAACGTACAGGCACCAGTACGGAAGAAACGACACCTAGACTTCATTAAATGTAATTTCTGTCGAAGGGATAAACAGAAAGTAAGCTCTGTTATTTTTCCTGGACCCGTGTTCATTGAGCTTGTCTCTGTGAGGCGAGATGGATGGTTTGGGGATGAAACACTCAGGCTGTAACGACGATTGAGAGAAGCAAAGTTAGTTTTTACGATTTTTGCTGACAACAGAAAGTGTCTGCCAACTGAACGTTCATGGCCTAACAAAAAATGTGATCGATGTGTAGAAAAGGACCTTCCTTGTTCTGAGCCACAGCGGAAAGTGAGAAAGTCTAAATCATCCGAGGCGGAGTCGATGCCTCTCCCCAGTACGCCTGATATTTCCAAAGAACAGGATGAACACAGTGTTCGCGAGTTGTGAGTATAGATACTTAGCATACACTTCATGTACGATGCTGATTCAATTCCAAGGATATTGCTCGTCAACTTCCATCGTATGTTATCGACAGCACTAAAGGATCTAAAAACCATGGCGGCGGGACTCTTGAACCCTGTCTTCTCTAGGGAGCAGGATTCAGATGATGATGCGGAGGGTAAATTCGAAGAGTTCGTAGTGAAACTCGAGATAATAACTCTATCCAAGGCCCACAAAATGCTAGACTCGATGAGTGGGGCTCAAGAAAGTCGTACTCTGTTACGTGCTTTGCTAAGCTCCTTCTATACGAAACGAAATGTCCTATGGATGGAGAGCTATTAAGGCAACCACGTGAGTGTGAGTGAAGATTTGTACATAGACACGCTTATATCGTCCGGGGACTACAGGAGCGCGTTTACCTTGCAAGTGGAACGTATTAGACACCGCGTCGCTGACAATGCTGAAACCGAGCCCGAATGGGCTCGATTAGCCACAATCTATCCACGATTTCAGAGAGAAATTCGAGATTTTCTGGAGAAACACGATTTTGTATGCGAAATACCAAAATCTGTTCTGGAATCGCCATGTTGTATTCCTGATGCGTTAGCAAACAGTGAAGAAGCTTTCCAGTGGTTGCACAGTGTCGGAATGGAGCGTGACTGTCTTGGCCGCACTCCGTGGCATATTCTCTTGGACGGTCACAATCCCTACGATAGAATTATCTTCTCCAGTGCCTCCATCAGAGCACAAGACATCCTAGGTCGTTCCCCCGTACATATTGCTTGTCAGAAAGGTTGCGAAACGATCGTGGAAGAGTTGCTGGAAAGAGGAGCAAGCGTCGAACAGGAAACCTTGAATAGGCTCCGTCCCATTCACCTCGCTGCAGCAAGAGGCTATACATCCATATGCCGTTTGTTGCTGGAGGCTAGGCATGGGAGTCCTTTGGTGGCCAACGACGATACACCGTTATACACTGCAGTGAGATGGGGACATGTAGACGTTGTCTCATGTTTGTTGGATGCCAAAGGAAACAGTGGCCTCCTGGATAAGACGAAACAGAAACTCTTTGTGGTATCCATACAGGAGAAGCAGTTCGAGGTCATGAAACTTTTAGTCGAACGCTACGAAACCATAAACGTTATTTGGGCCGGCCCAAGCCTAACAACTCTCGCGCAATCAGCGTATAGTGGCTTCGAGGAGGGTGTGAGATATTTCCTTCGACATCCCGATGTAAACGTGAACTCAAGGGATCATATGGGCCGGACTGCTTTGATGTTGGCAGTAAGGGAAGGGCACCAGGAAGTCGTGAAAATTCTGATAGGACATCCGGACATTGAACTCCGAGCGAAGAGTATCTACGGACATACTGCGATAACTACAGCGATAGAATACAATCATTGGGACATAGCTCGGTTGCTGCAGAGTCGATGGTCAGGCGACGGGGAGTCGTCCTAGAAAGACCTACCAAAGGAGAGCATCGTTTCAATATCGGGATTACACAAGCTCTCAATTCAGGAGAAGCCCTAGAAGTACACGTATTTATTTCAATCAGTTCAACTGTAGACAAATTAGTTTGTTGTCATTGAGAGATTGTAGGTTTTTGGGGGATCAAGAGAAATACTTGACTTGCTAATAACTTGCTCACCACCCTGCCATGAAGAATATTTGGAAAGCCATGGCTTGTGACTCTAATCGTTTGATAATAGGGATATATACACGCACCAAGTCTGTCGTGGAGGGTCGATGGCTTGACCGGCACAGAGAGAAATGTAAGCTTATCGATAGGTCATGGCCCAAGCGTGCCTCGGTTATCTCGTACTACCTTTGTATACGACCCTTGAATCCTCTTCCTCTCGCTTCACTCAGTCAATGATCCTTTCTTTCAACGCAAGAGCAAATCAAAATCGAGTTGGAACAGTTGTTCGGCAGTTGGTGCTCCATTTCACCTCAACCTTCCCCGCGGGCCAGACAATGAACCAGGCGCCACGTAAATGCTTTTTCCGTACCCCCTCGCGTGCCGTCTCATCCAACATGGTATACCGCGTGTACCGCGCCGTCAGCAACG
This sequence comes from Hysterium pulicare CBS 123377, assembly GCA_000467715.1. NCBI lineage: Eukaryota > Fungi > Ascomycota > Dothideomycetes > Hysteriales > Hysteriaceae > Hysterium > Hysterium pulicare. Next base: position 89,133 of record AJFK01001077.1, read on the forward strand.
GCACACCGGTCAAAAACAGGTACTTCGGCTTATGTATACGCGTTCCAAGTAGGGATCGGATCTCACAGTAGCAGTGAGATCGTGCCACATCAACTCAGAAGGATCAGAGGGCTTACGCCAAGCATCGCAGAGTTGGCATATGTTGCTGTGCCTCGCCGGCTCTCGTGCCGTGGCTCACCACCACCAACTCCAACAATCCGGATTTGACAAGATGGAAGTGGGTCTTACGTCAGTAGGAGTGCTCCATACGCTGCGTTGTGAAAAGCCAAAGAGCAGCCGCTCTGCCTGGGCAGTGAAAAGGATCCCTTGTTTTATCTTCTCTTGACTTGAAATCTGCATTAAGTTTGATTTATCAAGCATGGCTCCTCGCAGACTTCAAGTCGCAATCGCTGGACTCGGCCGCATGGGCAAGCACCATGCTCTGAACCTTCTGAACCTCAACGCCCGCGCCAAGCTTGTCGCAGCTTTCTCGCCGGACCCAGTAGAGCTTCATTGGGGTACAAAGAAGTTGGAGCCTTCCGGCGTGACCTTGTACAGCGAATACGACAAGATGATCGAGCAGGTTGGGCTGGAAGCCGTAGTCATCGTTACCGCGACCTCCGTGCATGCCGAGGAGGCCATTAAGGCGATAGAGAAGAACCTCCATGTTCTCTGCGAGAAGCCCCTTTCAATTGATGTTAATGCTGTACGTGAGTGTTCGTCCCCCCAGCGTAAACATTGCGAACTAGAGACGTGTAGTGCGAGAGAGTTTATGACGCCGCAAAGAATCGCCCACATCTGAAAGTCATGTGTGGCTTCTGCCGTCGATTCGACCATTCTTACTGTGATGCACATGAGAAAATAGAGCGAGGACTTATTGGCAGACCACGCATCTTACGAAGCCAGACTTGCGACAAATATGACCCATCGGAATTTAAAAAGGCATACTTAGCCGCCTCCGGAGGTATTTTCATCGACATGGCTGTGCATGACATCGATTTGACCCTATGGTTCTTCGGTGATGATGTGGTGCCGAAGAGTATTTCTGCATACGGTATCAGAGCCGTACACCCAGAATTAGAAAAAGGCAAGGACTTTGATAACGCTGTTGGTATTGTCGAATTCCATAACGGCAACATCGCTCAATACTTCTGCTCCCGGATGATGGCCCACGGACAAGAAGACTCCACGGAGATATATGGGCCAGATGGGAAACTTTCCGTCGGTACAAATCCACAAAAAAACTTCGTTAACCACTATCATGCCGGTGGGATTACTAGGGAGGTACCGGAGGACTTCTACGGACGCTTCGAGATGGCCTTTGTGAGAGAGGGTGAAGAGTTTACGGCTGCTTGTCTTGATGATACGCCGTTGCCCATGAAGCTCAAGAATGCGGTAACCGCCGTTCGGATTGGAACGTATCTACAGGAAGCGCTTGTCCAGGGAAGGCAAATTCGATTTGATAAATTGGGTCAGAGGATTGAGCAGTCAAATCTTTGATATCTTTGAAGCTGGGATCGGGTTCTTTGTCATCTTCACGCGTGAAGATTTGCTGGGAGGTAACCTGCTGGGCGGTAGAATTGTTGCAATGTAGCGAGGCGCAGGAGGTTCTGTGCAGTGTTTTATCATCTTCGCATATGACGTTTTGCTGATGTCGCATCTGCTGTGATTATGGGTGTCCGGATTCTAAGGCATGGTGATAGATTAGCAGTGTAGGAGCAAGTAAGCTGACAGAGTGTATTGTAGGAGAGACAAATCACTACCCGACTTTGTGGCTACACCTACACTTGATAAGCCTAATCACCTGATCAGTTGGTTCACGTGATATTAACTCTCTATTATCCTTGCTTCCTTTAATCAACGAGATGTCTTACAGAGAACAACTTGAACACCAGTCGGCGGTTATCCACTCCTCCAGAGCGATAATACCGAGCTCAACCGTATATGCGGCCCCAGCAAGCACTTAAGCACGATTTATTTTGAGCCAAGCATGAAATGCCCACAGCATGATAAGTAGCGGCACTCATCAGGCTTTGCGGATCGAGAAAAATAAGTACCATAGACTTTGACTAGCACTTCAGCACTACTAGAAGCCACAATCATAAGGTCGCTCTCCAATTAGACTTCCGCTAACCTTGATATCCAACCTGCTTTTGAAATATCCTAATATCCTCTTCTCCAAAGCCGAACCATCTTGATATCTCTTGCACACTTGAATCTAGGAGTACTTCCTTAGGCCTTATATAATCTAGACATAACGAGCAAGATGAACAACACAAACATGGTGGTAAGACTCACGGCCGCGAAAGCCATTTGATGTGTATCACAAAGGCCAGACCAATTGTGTGGAAAGAAGAGAACGGGATATCTCAACGTTAACAGAGTCTTCTTCTAAGCCTAGTGTCTCCATCCATGCGGCAGTCATGTTTAAGATTCCATGCCATCATAGTCTGGGAACCCAACAGCATTCGGGAGACCAAGTGGTCTCTGCGTAGCTTCGAATTCCGGGTCAAAATTGGTGATGGAGAACTGGCGACTGGCACGTTTCATCCGATTTGGCGTCAATTCCTGTGGCCGGATCCTCCTGACTGGTTCTTCGCCATCTGTGATATGGAAAATACACTGGGGAAGCTGGGCGACTTCCTTTGTAAACGAGGGATTTTGATCTTTCATACCCAGAACGAGGTATTCCAGCTGAGAACAGATCTGAGCTTGACGGAAGTAGTTGAAGATTATTCGGGCCAAATGCTCTAATATGCGTATGCTTTCTTCCATGCTTTGAGATCCCACGCAAGATTTGAGAGGTGAGAGGTAGAAGAGTTGGAGGACGCGCAGATTAGGAAGCGCTTTTAGGGTACTCTAGTCTGAGTTAAATTGGTGATACAGGATAAAAAGCACGTCGCAAAGTCTAAATGGGACATGTACGGGTATGGACGTGAAAGAGGATGTACGCACCAGATATTCTTTGCACTCCGGTCGAAATTCTGGCTCCGCCGCTACTCGATTCTCGTCGTCGAAGAATGCCGGAAAGTCAAACCCAACCTGCTCTAGCTCTGGCCAATGCGTGAAGACCTCTTCGAGAGAACGTCTCTCTATGCATGATCTGCTGCTGGCCGTATCGAACAGAGAAAGTGAATGAAGTGAACTATTGAGGTCGAGTGAAGCACGCAGCACATCAGTCATTTCCGAGAGATGAGACTTCAGCCAACCCACATGCAAATTATCGACGGACTGCATAGTCAAAAGCAGGTTCTTGAGAGCAGTCTGGACACTTCTTTGTTCTAGTCCTCCATCTGTTTTGGCACCATCCTTGATGACTAGGCTGTTTAGCTGTAGACTGTCATGTCCAGACACTTCCTTCAGGCGTAATAGAAAGCCTTCTAGTCCACGACAATTCCACAAGGTTAGATGCTTCAAGAAAAGGGGGTTGATAGCCTTATAAAAGGGCGGAGGCAAATCAGATAGGTCGAATCCTCGTAAGTCCAAAGTTTTGAGATGCTTTGCGGTTATCTTTTTTGCATATAGTGATCTGGGTTGCGAGTCATATCTCATCTTGTCGACATCCCCTTGTAGTCTGATACAGAACCGAACAAGGCTGGGTAAAGCGTCGAAGAACAACTCTAACACTTGCTGATATGCTTTATTGCTTCCGACCGAAAGTTCCAGTGTGGATAGAGAAGAGTATACGGGCGGCAGAGCATTCCCTAAGGAAATTGGTAGATTGAGCGTCTGGAGATTATTTTGCTGCCGATACAATTGGTCCAGGTCACTATGGCGAGGCGAATGATTTGAGATGGTTCTACAAAATGTTAGACATAACGCTATCGGCAAGATATTCTCTATTGGATTACCGTAGAGTCCTAAGCTTTTCTTTTGACAGTACACTAAGAAACATGCTGAAGAGACGTTGAACGTCCATTTCCATTGCCCTATCTATCAATTGTCCAGCTTCTTCCGTCGTATTGGCAGTAGGCGCAGTGCTTCTCGATCCTTGATCTATCAAAGTAATACTGGAAGTCTTGGCTAGCTTCTGAGCGCCATTATGGCCACTCATCTGTTGAACGAAAGCATTGATCTCCGTGGCATTCCTGATATTCAGGACAATTGATCGACAAAGATGTGGGCCTACGATGCTATCTAAACGTTTGGAAGTCAGCGCCAGTGCTCTGGCGTCATCGGGCTGGTTGATCTAGTCAGATGTCAGCAATGTGAAACTAGAGACTCGAATATGCACATTGAGTAAAACAAGTTGCTGGATTTTGAGCTGCGCGTCGATATCGTAATGACTCTTCTTGCTGTCCGCGCAGATCGGTTGACCTTGATAATGGGGTTTTAGAGGCGTATCTAGCCTTTAGCGGACGTCAAAATTGTCCTTTGTGCAGACTTCTGCATAGGATGTGTAGTAAAAGTAAAGCTGAATTTAATAAAAGATTACATCCAATAGGTATGTTTCTTACCCAGTCTAGCACACATAATATCACATCATCAGATAATCCTTCAAGCGTACCCATTGTTCAAGAATCGATGGTGGTGATTTGAAAGAAGAGGAAGATAAAGCTCATCCACGCGTAATCAGGTGATGAAAATGCACTTCTTAAAGGTGAAATTTAGTGTTTGATGGTGGTGATGAGGATAGAGGATGGAGTTTGGAGTTGCAGCCTAGTTTTGACCGCCACTTTACTACTTCGTACCTAATGCAGCCACCCGGCCGTCGCGTCATCAACTTTATAAACTACAACCATAAAAGTCATAATTTACAGTAAAGTATATAATAGCAGAATAGAAAAGATAACTTATTTCTAAAGAATCTAGAAACATTTTATTAGAAAAGAGAAAGATGTCTATACTCTTGAGGCCATGAAGTGGATTTGAGGAGCTTCGCGCAGCCCAAATGAATTGTGCAGAGCGAGAGAAAAGGCCTAGCCCTACTGGAATTTATATAAAAGGTAGCTCTGGAATCTAAAATTTGTTTACTGTTCGTAAGTCTACAAGCTATAAGTTCATACAGCTCATTTGGACTCTGTAAAAGAGACTAAAGCCAGATGCCCTCGTCAAGCCTATCCGGTGGATGCTTGGATATAAAAAATCCGTGAACCTATCATTTTCCAAAAAGCTAGAATTCACAAGCAAGTTAGATACCAACTACGCACACCCGTGGGAAGACAAACTTTTTACTACCTCCATCTACCTAGCTACTCTACCCCAAACTTATAATCTTCGTCCCATTCCCCACCAACCTACACCTTAACACAGCCCCCGGTTTAACCCTAAAATCCGTCCCATTATTCCACAAAGGCTGATACGGCAACTGATTAATATTCATATAGAAGGATCCATCTTCCGCCACACTCGCGCTATCCGGCCAAATAATCCTCGGGTCTCGCACAAATGTATGCGTCTGAAGATCGGCGGGGTCGTAGTAGTAGATGGCATTGTGCTCCGGCATGAGTTGGTATACTAAGCCGTTGGAGTCGCCTTCGAAGCCGTTGGCGTTTCCGCCGCGCTGGCCGAGGTTCGAGACGTTGTTGTGGGCTGCTTGTTCGGCTAGGGGGTCTGTGTCTCGGGCTAGGAGGTTGGCGGTGGGGATCGAGTATAAGTAATTGCCAGTGAGCGGAGAATAGTATATCGTTTTTCCATCTGCGGAGATCTGGATTCCGTCAAGCCCTTCCTGGAGATGACTGATCGGCTGCCCGATCGTGCGTTGGTAGAACGGATGCCCCTGGTAACTCGGGACGTCGTTGTTTACGCGTAGCACGGATGGATGTTGCGTCAATCTCCGCCACGACTCGCCGGTTCCTAGATCGAGCATGATGAAGCCTGGTCGTCCTTCGTCACTGCTGTCGACGATGTATGCGACGCCTTTTCCGCTGGATGTAACGTTAGGGCGGAGATCGAATCGGATGTCGTTCATGTAGGAGTCGGGAAAGTGGACCTTGGCTGGGAATGTGTAGGTTGAATATACTGAGTCGTTGGCGATAGATATACCGATGACTTTCGGTCCTCCTGGTTGGGCGTAGGGCACTGAAGGCGCACCTTCAGCATCCATGATGGTTGGTCTGCCAGTATCGAGAACCCATAACGTTTCTGGGCGGCTCGCAGTCTCGGGTGTGATGTACAGCGCTTGGACATTGATGAGTCCAGTCGAATTACTGCTGCCAAAGGGAATGCCGTTGAAGCTAGTGTTCAGTGCTGAAGGTGCTAAGTTCAATCCAGGTGGGTAAGGAACCTCAGCAGTCGTGTTGACTGCCTCTCCAAGTGTAAAAGTATAATTGCCCCGTGTATAGCAAACGAACAATCTGCCACTTTTTGAGACCGAAAGCCCTATGGGCCATTGGTCGTAGTAATAATGGACTTCCTCAATCCGCGGTCCATAGCTGCCTGTGTCAACTCGCAAAATGGTCCCAGAGGTATCTTGATATGTAACTTGAGAAGTAACCAAAGCGACTGGTAGAAAACACGACAGAATTCTGGCAAACTTCATGGTTGAGACGGAGGATACGAATGCAAAGAGATGTGAGCCTACATGTTCTCGCGGAACCCAGGTATTTATCCCGGCCTCTTCCGGCCTCTAGCCGCGTCATATTGTGAGCGATGCATGAGCGTCGTGCAATTTGTAATGGCTGACCTCAAGTCTGCTTCATTACATTCTCTGTCCCGAGAAAGGGATGATGACGTTTGGAGTGGAAGTCGGCAAGTAGACGTAGCACAAACGAACGAAGCTTCCCCGCCAAAGCGGGAATGGTCGATCACTTGTGGCTGCGAGGGGGGGCATAGCGCAATATAGTCCCGAATCTACCTAGGTACACCACTTACTATCTTCAAGCACGCACTCCCAGCGGAACAAACTAAAAATAGATGTATCAATTCTCCTGTTTTCCGCAAAACGCAGAGAGGATACTCTAGCACAAGTTCACCTACTCTACAAAGATCCCCTACGCCCAGCAACGAGTGCAAATGCCACCATAGTCCAGACCCAAACGAAAGAAAGAAGAAGAAGACGAATCGCTCTCAAACAACCTAAAATAAAGTATGCATTCTCAAACGTCTGCCCATCTCTACATCCCCTTACTACCTCTTCTAGCTAACGAAGGGCTACTAAAGCTCCCTCTAGGACTCCGCGCAACAGGCGTCATCAACGGCACCTTATCCATTTCCAACTTCTCTTCAAAAATCCTCGCAACGAGCGCTTGCACAGTCCTCTGTACATCCGACGCCATTTCCGTGCCCAAGAGCCCCACAGCCAGCGGCGCAAAAACCTTGACATGTTTTTCAAACTCCGCTTGAGGGAAATTTGTGTATCCATCGAGAACAGTTACGACGACAGGCCGCCATGTGACGATATTCCGTTGCTGGGTTTCCTCGTCGAGATCGATGTATGAAGCGATAATGTCTTCGCAGAGAGGAACGAGCGCTGCTTCTGTTTCTGTACGCGATGCCGCACGGTCGGTGCTGGTATCTTGGTACATCCTGAAGAGGATACTGATATATACTGACGCTGACCCAGATTCCTGTTTTAGGAGATTTGGAGGTTGTTTCATGAATCCCTCTCGGAAAAGCCGCGTTCGGAGGTCCCGGTCGGCATTGAAGCGTTTCGCGAACTGGTAGGATTTCTTGAGCACGGTCATGAGGCGGAGAAGTTCAGCAGACGGTATTTTCTCGTACACAGAGTCGTTTGTGAAAAGTTCTTGGACGGTTTCGATCATGAGGAGTTGGAGCACGCATTTTGTAATGATTTGGTTAAAGAAGCGACGACGCGCGGCTGTTACCACTACGGGCGGTTGCTGAAGATCTTTGTCATCAGGACGGTAGTCTTCTAACTCGGCGGTTTGGCGTTTTGGGAGGGGTGAGGGCATGCGTTGATCTGTTGCCGTTGTGCTTGACGCTTCAGAAGTTACCGCGGAGCCACGTCGAGGACTAGGAAGACCGTTGATGCCAAGAGCATTTTCAGTCGGCTCATCCGTTGGGGTTTGTGCGAGTTCGAGGTCTGTGAGTTTAAGCTCTGCGGTTGGGGTCTTAGTTCCGCCATTAGATGATGAGGTTGGCGTATATGAGGAGGTGGTGGCAGCAGAAAACAAAGCAGTCGCTTCTGTACGCTGGAACAGCTCGACGAAAGCATTAACAATCTGATGCCAGTGTTCGGGTTTGAACTTCTGAACGTTTTGAAGTATCAATTGTTGCAGACAATTACTGCCAATCCGCGCAAGGGTATCATTTTCCTGGCAGATACAAAGGGTGAGCAGGTCCAGAAAGCGGTCCAACATATATTCGAGCGACTCGAAGAAATGGGTAAAAAGCTTGATCATGTTGCGTAGGGCCTGAATCATCGTAGTTGAGAGCCATACGGACAATTCTTCGTGGTTGAGGACCTTTGACATTTCCGATTTCGATTTGAGAACCATGAAGATGGGGTAAAGTAGTTGGCGCCAAAGAATATCCCAGAAATCTTGAGGAAAATCACGACCGTATGTGATGAGTGTCTCAAAGAGATAGTTCAATGCCCTTGAGCGAACTTCAAGATCTTCACCAGTCATCAACACATCGTGGAAAGCGAAGAGGACCGGGAACCAAAACTGTTCTTCCTGGGTCTGTCTACTTGGCTGTTTCGGTATAGAAGACCCTTGGTCTGCTTCTTTGACGAAGCCAGCACGCGCAGAAAGCGGACATTCTGGGGTCCTCAGCATCTTGGGAACAGACGCCTTCAGCAATTCGATTGCCTGTAATGATTTCTTTTGGAACTTGAAGTTCTTCGAAAATTCCGTTAGACAGACTATCAGGTCTGCGAATGCTCCTTGAGATATAACGACACCAAATCGCGTATTATAAACCTGAGTGATGTTTTCGAATGCAAGGCTGACGATGCCCTCTGATTCCGGTTAGATATATATCCCAATTCAAGTCAAAGGAGCACTAACCGTATGGTTCCCTGGCCGCAACTGTGAAGACGCCAAACATTGTTCGCCATCCAGACCTGATATTCTCTCCACGCGCTTGTATCATCTGAATTAGACACCGGAGAACCATATCCTTGACAGGAACTACGCTGGTATTGCTGATAATGTGCTCGAAGGGTTTGAGGAAGTCTTTCTGAAATTTGAAACCAGGGAGCTCTTCAATCTCCATGAAACGCATGGAGAGCTGACGAAGGGAGTTCAGTGCAAAGTAGACGACATTCGTATTAGTGTGGCATCCAACTTCATTGAAATGCGCTCCAAGGACTTGCCAAATGTTGGTCCACTCGAACCGCACACGAGTCATGTTGTAGCCGCTGATTTCGACCAATTTCTGAAGGCTGTATGTCCGAGGAGACTCGCTTTGCCCAGACGACTGGATCTCTTGCCAACTGACTTGAGTCAGCGCCTTTACAAAGTCGACGATGGCTTCCCCGGATAGATTGGCTGTATTCGTAAAAATTCGGTCCACTCCACGGATCATATCTGTAGATCGGCTTTCTTCCGCAACATCAGCTTGATACTGAACATTACCGCTATGAGAGTTTTGTCTGCGCCCTCGTGGGGGCACATTGAGCGACTTGCGAGGCCTTGGGTGTATCTGAGATTTGAGTACGTCTGGCACAGCCCGTTCATCTACACCCGTAGATATGAGTTGGAAACGATCAAGTTGCGATATACAGGTTAGTATGTCTCTCCAAGACTCCTTGAGCAGGTTTCCTTCATTGTGAGCGACTTCGATCAAGACCTTCAGAGCTTCCACATTCTTAGCCTTCATCTCGCTCAAGTTGTACAGGTTCGTGAATCGTGCGAGGAATGCAACAAAGGCTTGCCTGGGATTCTCAAGATCAAACAGGCACGCGATTCGAATGGCGAGTTTGATCCCTTCAATACACAATTTAACAATCTCGATGTTGTTATCCTGGGCCTGGCCTGAAAGTGCGGTAAGGAACGGCATCCATGTCACTTCGAACATTGGCCCAACGTGTTTGAAAGAAGAAGCCGGTATGAACTTCGAAACAGGTAACTTTGAAGCCGTACGTCTCTGAGCGCGGAGAAGGGTTTTGTACAACTGCTCAGTTTTGTTTGCCATCTCCTCCGATGCCTGGACATAAGCTTCGCGTTGTAGGTCTCGTCCAATCAAAGCTTGACCGATGTTCGCGGCGATTCCGCCTGTTGGCTGTGTTGCAATGCCCAAATTTGCAGCCGTCTCGCGCTCGGTATTAAGCACAATCTCATTATGTTGTATTTCATCATAGATACCACGAAGGTACTCTTCCGGAAGATCGGCATTATCGTTGATTCCTCGATTGTTCTTTATGAAATCTTCAGGCGTCATGCGTTGCTTCACCTGGTGACTGTGCTGATCAGTGTTTAACATAATAACTGAATAGGACAGCACGTAGGCAGTGTCGGCATTGGCGAAGGCATTTGGGTTACCAGTGATGTATCGTTCAGCAAACTTAAGCATGAATCGATCAATCTTTTGAGCTTCCCCGGGAAGACGGAAGCTCTGCAGAAAACGCCGTAAAGCATCCACAAAACGTGTTTTGGTGAAGTCCATCAAATCTACAAACGCGTGCATGATGGCAATGTTCTCCGGCTCTCCTTCGCCAAGGAATTCGCCGAGAGCCTTTTTATCAATGGAATCATTGTCCAGAAAGAATCGTGCAATGTCCACGGGAGAATCTGACTTGATAAACCCTTCCTTCGTGAGTACTTTCAAGCCACGCTTAGGTTTGAAATTGAACTGCCGGGTCGCGTTCGTGAGTGCCGTTTTCCTCTGCTTCGCTTTCTCGAGCTGGCTTGGGTCGTCTTCGGCTAGGGGCGTTACTGTTCCGGAATCTTGGCCAAAGTGTGGCGAGTCAGTCAAACCTCGATTCTCCATAGATTCTCGTAGTTCATCGACAGAAAGTCTTGATTCAGAATCGCGCAGATGGTTTGCACTTTCCGCGATTCCTTGTTGAGACCAATTAACTAGGGACCTAAGAATTTCGACGAGTGCTTGAAGAGACTCCTGCTTCATCGCGTACTCTGGCGGGTAACCCTGATCGACCTCATGCGGTGCATGCATCGATGCGGTCGAAAGAGATGGTGGAAGTGTTCCTCGATTCTGCCAGTCCGCAATATGGCCTGGCTGTTTTGCACGCTGTTCTTGATACGATTGCTGTTGCACGGGAGTAATGGAGACAGGTGTGCTTGATATTCTGGATAGATGTTCAACCACACGCTGGTACATGTTATCCAGCGCCGTCCGATCGCAATCATAATTCAAATAGACTTCCACGAGGGCCCGAGGATCGGCGGCGAGCCGTCCAAATACACCAAGGATATATTGCTTTTGAAAAGCTGCTGCTGATCGCTTGTCCAAGATTGTCAAGTAAATCTCCTTCAAAAAGACTTCGATTTCCTTCTTCAGCATGACGCGGAGATATTTGAGCATAAGCCAAAAGATTTCGCAGCTGACTTCGAAAACGCGATGGACGGAACTGGCTCCATTCCGGCTGAGACTGAGACAAAGATACTGCTTGATAGCCTGGACGAAGGTGGTGGGCTCATCGCTGCTACTGCTCCGGATTGTAGCATACGGCGAAATGAACACCGTGATGTTATTGTGAAGGATGGTTTGGATAATGTGTAAGGAGAGTAGCTTTGATCTCATTGATTGAGATTTTATGTCTAGCGCATGCTCCACCGGCAACCCCTTAGTGCTAAGCCTACACATAGCCCGAAAAACAAGATACGCATCTCTGATGAATATCTCGTCTTCTTCGTCCTCATCAGTAGGCTCGCCGTCGTGCTGGGGATTCGGAGAAACATCGTATCCTGAAACAGTTCGCGAGGGTGCCTTTCCTTTGATACGAGTGACTAATGTCGGTGCGTTGTCATGTATTCTGTCGTCGTTGAAGCTCATATTATTTTCGAAACTTTGAAGTGTGATCTTGGGGCCGGTGTGTTTCTCTACTGGCTTATCACTGGGTAGCTCACCCGAATCAGGTTCTTGATGTTCCGCTTCATTGCCCTCGCCATTGACCTCGGAACCATCAACACCAGATGTGCTATCTTCTACTTCTTCAGATATACTCTCCTCGGACCCGGCTTTTCCATTCTCGAGTGACACTCGGGACATGTTTATCCTTGCTTCTTTGATGGCTAGTCGTGCCTTCACCCTCTCAAAGACCGTACCGACCATCTGTGTCAGTGCTCCTTGGGCAACCTGTTGATTTGCACTCGATTTTGAGAGTAAAAAGATGTTGTATGTCAAGCGAACTGCCTTGAGCAGACCTGCCCCATGTACCACGATCTTGTCATTCAAGATAGCTGCCAGCAGAGATTTTACTATCTGTAGTTGTACATCCACCGGCGTCGCCTCGCCCTGGAAGCAATCGCATATTGTATCTATCGCTCGTTCGATCAACGGAGGGGCTTCGGAGTTCTCGCCTTGGGACTCGGAGGGGACGGAGAAGTAGGAATAGCTTATTAGCTTGCCGATGCAATCGAGTGCTGTTATTGATACAGAGACGGTGGTAGCTTCGGAAGCTAACTGGAGGGGTTCGAAGAGGATTTCAGGATTGATGCGAGAAGGGTCGCCTTCACTCTTGATTGCTGTCAAGGCCTGTGTGGTCGAGTCCCCCAGCTTCTTTGACTTCCTTGCATCCTTAGAAGCTGCAATTGCTTCCAGCGCTGTCACAACGAATACGAGAGAGCTTCGAGTCGAGGGTCGTGTGGCCGTGGTAGCGGCGGTGGACTGCGAGTCTGTCCGTGGTCGGTTCGCCGTGTGCATTCGCTGGTCGAAGAATTCAGCAGTTTTGGGGGTATTTGGGGTGTCTTCGCCATTTGGAACCTGTAGTTGGGGTGAATTTATTGTTGGAGTTGGCACGTCCGACTGTTCCTCGTTCCCAGCTTCAGATGGAGCTTCTGACTCGGTGTGCCCGTTGACTTTCTCTTGCTCTTCTGCAGAAGGCTCTTTGGGAATGACACCATTCGGGGGGGTCTCCATTGGTTCTGCTGGGTTATCTATGTCGGCCATGGTGAAAGCTTAGGCGGTCGCGTATTGAACCTTTATTTCGTTCTTAGACAATAGTAGCAGGCAGAGAGCTTCGTGTATACATATCGAGAATTTGGAGGAGGGAAGGGGGTACAAGACCTGTAGTCAGGTCCAGTAGCAGCGTCTAGGAGCTAGGGAGGCAAGGTCCAAGGTTGGTCGACTGATTTAAACGTGTATCGTCGCTGAGTTAAACGTGTGTCTTTGAGAGTCCTCAGCCACAGCCCTTACCTAATCCTCGTCGCATCACTTTACGCGCCAAGACAAAGTAAAAACGGTAACATTGAAGCATTGAAGGGCTACATTTACTAACTAACAGTCAATTACGAATCTCCTTTTTCTTCTTCTCTCCCAGGAAATCAGACATTGCTTGCAGACAGTTGCGCATCTGCTCAGAAATATTTGGTGTTGTCGGGAACCTTCGGGGATCGAGATTGGTGAAAGCCACCGCCGGGGCGGCCCCAAAGCACCAGCTCTGCACTTTTTGTTGGGCCGACTCGGGAACAGAGCTTCATCAACATCTTTCACCCTCCGCTGTCCCCATCAGACGGGCTTTCGCTCTCCTCCAACACCTCTCCTCCTCCCTTCTTGTCGTCGCTCTTTATTGATTCCCTCTTACCTTGAATCTTCCCCGACCTTCAGCGACTCTCAGGGCATCCTGTCACAATGTCCGCCGCGACGACAATTCTTTCGCGAGCCTCCGGGCAATTAAGTCTGAGAGGGTCAATTGCTCTAAGGGGAGCTGCAGGTGTAACAAGATGTCCTGAATTTATGGTGTGCGTACTCTTAGATGCTGCTGAGAACACAATGAAGCTTTGCTGACGGACGTGGTCTATAGCAGACGAACACCGGCGCTCTCAGCTCTTGCCAGATACTATGCCTCAAAATGTGAGCCTCGACGTCTTACACACTTCTTCCACTATGGCTACAATTCTAATCTATATAGCGTTTCCACCGCATAATGTCGTAACCATGCCCGCCCTTTCTCCCACAATGACTTCCGGGAACATTGGAACATGGCAGAAGAAAGTGGGCGACACAATAGCTCCCGGGGATGTCCTGGTTGAGATTGAGACGGACAAAGCCCAAATGGATTTTGAATTCCAGGAAGAGGGCGTTATCGCCAAGATCCTAAAGGACTCTGGTGAGAAGGATGTTGCTGTCGGAAGTGTAAGCAGTCTCCCGAGTCCGCAGATATCTTCCACAAATACTGCTTGGAGTTTCCGGTCTATGGATTTGGCTCCCAATACTTTATGAAGGCCAGGAGAGAAGCAAATGAGCAAGTGCTAACACTTCACAGCCCATTGCCGTCATGATCGAGGAAGGTGAAGACGTCTCCGCATTCGAGTCCTTTTCCGTCGACGATGCTGGTGGTGAGAAAACTCCTCCCCCTTCATCGAAAGAAGGAGATTCCTCGGAATCTAGTGAACCCTCATCAAGCGGCTTCAGCACCGCTCCTCCAGCAAAAGAAGAATCCTCGCCCGCCCCAGAACCGGAAGAGTCCACTTCCACCGGCGACAGGTTACAGACTGCGCTCGAGCGAGAACCAGCCTATTCACCCGCCGTCAAGAAACTCGCACTGGAAAAGGGAGTGCCACTATCCTCGATTAAAGGCTCCGGACCAGGCGGCAAGATCACCAAAGCCGACGTGGAAAAGTACAAACCCGCCGCATCGGCAGCGCCTCCAGCAGGTGGCGCATTATCCGCCGCACCAACATACGAAGACATCGAGCCGACCAGCATGCGCAAGGTCATCGCAAAGCGTCTCACGGAGAGCTTCCAACAAAACCCGCACTACTTCGTCGCATCTTCCAGCTCCGTCTCCAAGCTCCTAAAGCTACGAGCCGCGCTAAACGCAGCCTCGGAAGGCAGCTACAAACTCTCCGTCAACGACTTCCTCGTCAAAGCGCTCGCCGTCGCGGCGCGAAAAGTCCCAGCAGCTAACTCATCCTGGCGTGAAGAAGGCGGTCAAGTCGTCCTCCGCCAACACAACGTCGTCGATGTCTCCGTCGCCGTAGCCACGCCCGTCGGCCTCATGACGCCCATAGTCAAGAACGTAGCCGGCCTAGGTCTCCAATCCATCTCAGCGCAGATCAAAGATCTCGGCAAGCGCGCACGCGACGGAAAGCTGAAGCCGGAGGAATACCAGGGCGGCACCATCACCATCTCGAATATGGGCATGAACGCTGCGGTGGAGAGGTTTACGGCTGTCATAAACCCGCCGCAGGCGTGTATTGTGGCTATTGGAACTACGAAGCAGGTGGCTGTTCCGGGAGAGATTGGGGAGGATGGGACGGCGGCTGTGGAGTGGGATGAGCAGATTGTTATCACGGCGAGCTTTGATCATAAGGTTGTTGATGGAGCTGTTGGTGGGGAGTTCATGAAGGAATTGAAGAGGGCGATTGAGAATCCGCTCGAGCTTATGTTATAAAACGATGGCCGGATGGAGTGAGTGGGGTCAGTAGAGTTAGTGTAAGAGTCGATGAAGAAGGGCCAAACAAATGTGCAGAACTCTGGTAAGAATCTTGTACAACGATATAGTCAGGTTCGGGTCTAGCAGGAGCAGGGTGGTGCGTGCCTCTTAGCCATTTTCTTTCTATGTTACATTTGTCTCGTGTGTCTCTTTTGGGCTCTTGCATTGCATTTGTAACAAAAGAAGTTTTTATATTTTCCTTGACTAGGTAGGGTGTGTGTAATCCAAAACTTACTCATAGATGATCCTCCGTTTTCAATGTCTTGTTGTTTTCCTGCATATGGCTTTTACGACTGTCTAACGTCCAATCTTGGATAAGAAGAATAAGTAAATTTCCCTGCTATCCATAGTCCAAGTTTAGGAAAACAGGTCAACTAGCGATTAGAGAAAGGGGCAAAAAGCGACTTAAAGCTCTTCACCGAGGCCAAATTTGCTTTAGGTACACCGCATCAACCTTCATATAAAGTATACCCCCTACACCTAACCCCTATCATCCACATACCCTTTTCCCAAACCTCACCCCTCAAACTCCTACCCTCCCGCTCTCAGGCGGTCCCAAATAACTCTCCTTCACACCCCCCAAATCCACCACAACCCTCTGAACCGTCGTCCCCGGCTCCAACAACCAAAGACTAAGACTATGCTTCCCAGGCTCCAACTTCCCCATACTCGAACTCACAATCCTTGCACCATCAATAACGGCATCCTTCCAATCACTCGGCATAACGCCCAACGTAGAGCTCGGGACGGGAGCGACGGTCGAAGTAGGCCCGTCGTCAATCGCAATGGCGTATTTGAGTGGAGATGACGGGTTGATGTTGAAGCTTGGGGGAAGGTAGATGGAGACTTTTGCGGCCGTGGCGGAGGAAACGGTGTAGAAATTGTAGAGGGCTTTGGGGCCTGAGGCTGTTGTTTGAGTTCCTGCGGAGATAGGGAGCAGTGTTAAGCCTGAGTCTGTTCGGCCGTATCGAGGGATGACGGCTAGATTAGCATTACCGCCTGGGGATAGAGAGCTGTAGTGGCGCATCTCCATTGCGACGGCGCCGTTGGATTCGATGTAGCCTTTGAAGTCTGGCGGGGCGGCGAAGTTGTGCAGGGGAAGGGTTAGAGTGACTGCGCTGCCTGTGGATGGCTTTATGGCGATTGAGACGGTGCTTTGGTCCTTGGGGGCGGAGGCCCAGTCGATGCTGATCTTGGAGCGAATGTCGGAGGTTCCGGAGGGGTATGTAAGCGTTCCTGATGAGGGAGTGACTTGGACATAGGACGCGTTTGGTGTGATGGTGAAGTCGACAGTGCCGGAGCCGCGGGCGTACAGGTCGATGGTACGGATTTCCGGCGTGTATGGGTCCACGGAGAGCAGTGGTGGTGTGGTGTCCCCTGGTGCGGAGGCAGTACTTCCTTGAACGGATACTCCTAAGATACCCCCGGATGGTGCAGTGGTGGCGATTGTTGAAACGGAGGGCATCGTATTCGCGCTTGGATCTTGCCTGAAGGATGTTAGAGAGAGCAAGAAAAGAGCAAGCTCGAGGCGTTACCAATTGCTGTATCCCAAGTGTATCTGATCCATCATATGATTCCACTTCCCATTCAGGAGTTTGTGATACCGCGACGTGATCTGAGAGTCTTCTGAGAAGGCTGCCTTTACATCAGCAGCAAGGGTATTTGCGCTCATTCGTTTTTGTTTCGCATATGCTGCGTTCCTTGCTGCGTTGATATAGATCTGCTCTACTGTCTTACCCGCAAGGACAGGATGCAAAACCATCTCAAAGAAAGGCGCCTGGGTGTCAGCATTCATCGAGTCATACACACCTTGGGTAATGTTCAGAAGTGACTCCCATTCGTGCAGGACATTTTCCGCTTCATCGTAGTTGACTGTACTTAGCATGAATGGGGTCATATCCAAGAGTTCGTATTTTCTTCGTACAATCAGCTTTCCGTATGTTGCCATAATATCAGCTGTGGTATTTGCGAATTCCTGCCCAAATTCTCTAGTAGCCCAAGCATTCAACCAAGGGTCAGTGCTGTCTGGAGTGGAGAATTTGGACATGTCGTAGGCCATATCAAGGAAGTGGCTAATTGGTATTTCCTAAGATTTCAATTAGAGCGTGCTGAGAGATCGGATCTTATGCCTACCAAAGGCTTCAAGTCGCCAACGTTCACAATCCAGATTCGAGTGGCATTCTTCTCATATGCGAGGTGCATTTGCTCCCAAGTCTTTGACAGTTGGATCGTGTTGATCCATTTGTAGTTGCGAGGATCTCCGACGTAGTCGAAATGGTAATATACGCCAAAATTCCCAGACCGGCTGAGCTCACTAGGGATGGGTAGTCTTTGAATGTTGCCGCTATTGTCATCACTCCAAAGAATGGTGACTTCGTCTGGGATTTTCATGCCCGTCTGGTAATAGGCTCCAACTTCCTTCAGAAAGGTCAGTATACAATACATGAAGGATAAGTAAGGTTTCCCAACCTTGTACACGCACCACATTTGCGGCACAGTAGCAGGATCTAGTGTTCCGAACGCACTTTTCAGAATGGATTGTTGGTACTCGATGACACTGACCAAGCTTGGAGCATCCAGTGTTGGTGAAGCAGCATCATTATTTCCTCGCATTCCCATCGACCACAATGTCTCCCAATTCTTGGCCCGAGTCAAGCCATCTTGCATATACTTCTTCAGGCCAGCTTGGTTGCTCTTCCAATCCCAAGGCTGGGTCTTCTCTTTGTCTGCTCTCGCCATTGGTTCGGTGTGGCTCGTCCCCATCACAATTCCATACTCGTCTGCAAGAGGACCATTTTTGGAGTCATCCACATAAAATTTGTTGTTCCACATGGCTGGCCAGAGATAATTCGCCCGTAGCCGTAGCAGTAATTCGAACACTTTCGTATAGAACTTTGAGTTATAGTCTCCTGGATTTGCTCTGACCCAATTACTTAAAGAGGGAGATTCGTCGTTTAGGAATATGCCACGATATTTGACAGAAGGCGGCCCTTGGGTTTTCTTGGTGTTCAAAGCGTAAATGTCAGTTTTCTTCTTCGGTGGCACATCCGCCCACCAATACCAAGGCGAAACACCAATCTGTTCGGAGATGTCGTATAGACCATAGATGGTTCCGCGTTTGTCACTCCCAGCAATGACCAATGCCGAAGACACACCGTCCACAGGATTCGATACAAGCTGTGATGCGAAGGACTCCCATTGCCCTTTGATAGCGGAGACATCAATCTTGGATGCAGAGACCAGGTTATCGATGAGTGGTGACTTCCCGATCGTACCAGCAATGATTACCGGTCCTTTCGACAGGCCGCTTGTCCCAGTGGCAACTGTACCTTTTGTCCCAAGCACGAGACCGAAGTCGTTTGCTAGATCATTGCCTGCTCGAGTAACTCCTGGCCAATCCTTCCCGTCAATGACTATGGTAGGTGCAACGCCACTACCGCCGAGCTGAAGGCCATCCGTTACTGCGGAGAAGGTCAAACTGGCAGGCTGGCCTATGGCTGCGGCGCCAGCAATGCAAGCCAGCAGAGAAACCACAAAGCGCAGGAACTCCATGACTATAAGAAGAGAAACTGAACACAGTGAAGAGTGGGCGATGCAGTTTACATCGTCCGAAACTATTAATGCACGAGCTTAAGAGAGAACTGCGCACCCCACAAAGTGTATATCTACCGGGTAGATCGAGGGGAGATCTTTATGTTAACTACCATATGCGAGATGTAACTCGGTAGAAAAGCCGGGTTCGAAATAGAGGCATCCATTCTAACTACATGCTCTATGATGAGGGTACCACAAGACAATATAATGCGATTCGCCTTCTTGGAGTATGCTGTCGGGTAATTGTGACAGGATGCTAGAAGCGAGTGCCGTAATTTATTTGCCTCTGAGATAAACCTATTGGAGGAAAATTCATAGCCGGTATGAATTGTTTGAGAAAGAGTAATATCGAGGCGTAAATTCGAGTAGAATCCAGAAGTTCCATCAGATGAGTCGTTGTCTCGAAACGGCATGAAAGCAGCATGTATCTCTACATTCTGGGCAACTTGGCGAGATTCCAACATTCAGAAGCTTGCTAGGAAGCACGGCTCTGGGATCCCAATGTCGGAGTTTTGATGGATGTTAGCTTGTGTTTGAGGTAGATGATTGTGGCAAGCCCTATCGTCGCCATCCACGAGATCGAAAGAACCCCAGGTTTTTTTTGCTTCTGAATGGAAGGAAATACATTCATAAGATGGGATTTTCAACTCGAAGCAGAACAAAATGTACTGAATGAACCAAGAGTCATTTAGCAACGGCGCAACCGGATTATCAAGTATCCGAACCTAAACCGGTTTGGGCGGTTCGAAACTGTCACAGTGCGAGGCTTATATAGGTACACCTAAGTATTCATATTGAAGTACTTCATGCTTGTTTCTCATAGCATACGTCTAATAGGTCTATCATGAAACATTACCAACAAAAACAAGAACTGGAATCGCAGCTTCATGTCCATCCAGAGGGCCTGATCGCCTTACCAATGCTTGCATAACCCCCTCCGCTACCAAAGCTATCGAAAATATCTGGATTCAGAACTCCATTTTCTTATGCCGAGGGCTCCTCGACATCGTCTGGCTTGACCGTATCCGCATCCTTCATCTCTTCATCAGCCGCCTCCGGTGGAGCTTCGGCCTTCTTCTTTTCTTCTTCAGCACGCTTCTGTCTTTCAATCTCGGCTTGCTTGGCCATCGCTGCCTCTTGTTGCGCTTTCAGGATGGTCTGGCGCTCCTCCTCGATCTTGTCGTTGTAGCGTTGTATAATCGGCCCAGCGATGGATCGGATCTCTTCCTTCTTGCTCACATACTGTGCTTTAGTGGCGTCTTCGCCCTCATCATATAGCCAATCCTACACGGCACTGTTAGCGTTGCTGACTTCGATAGGATCTAGCGCGGGTGCTTACCTCAATAGTCTCAAGTTTGGCCTGGAGCTTTGTCTTTTCGTCCTGGTTGGCAAATTCCGCGTACGTACCAATGATCTTATCTTTTAGCTCGTAAATGTAAGATTCCAACTCGTTCTTCTCGTTCTCGGTATCCGCAACCAGCTTATCTTCCATGATCATCTGGTTTTCCTTCTCGGCTGCCTGGTCTTTACTCGCCTGGTCTAGAGAAGCAGTGCCTGCAGATAGCGGTAGATCTCCTTTCCGGGCCTGCTTCTTTACCTTCCTGGTCTTCGGCTTTTCTTCCTTAGCTCCCTCTTTCGCATCAACGTCCATTGCCTGTGTATCAATGTTTGTTAGCTTATTCGGTACAGGCACAGACGCGGACGAAAGCATTACAGGAGGATCATCGCTGTGTTTTTGTCTTTTCGCGGCACGCTGCGGCGATTGCGCGCTACTAGGATCAGGAGAGAAATCGAGAGGACGTACATCACCATCTTTCTTTTCACCCTCTTTTGTTTCCTTGGGAGGTTCTGGTATCGGCTCCTCCTCTTCTCGCTCCTCCACGTAATATCCGGATTCGACATTGAGCACACCGTGAAGATTCAATCGTGCCTTGAGTTTGCAGATCATAAAATCACCATTGGCGTCCGGCTTCACCCCTTTGACAGAGAATCTTCCGATCCAAGGATTTGTCTTGCCCGGGAGTTGGTCTGGCTTAGCGTATTTTGCCTCGAGGTCGAAAGCCTGCTTTCGGTAGAAGGTTAAGATCTTGGTCGAAGGCATGACGTTCCCTTTGTTGAAGACTGTGAGGCTAGTATCCTCGTCTGGGATATCGGGAGACTTCTCCCAGGTAAACTCAATGGGATAGTTGACCATATCATGTACGGAGAAATCTCGGACACGGAAGACAGGAGAGAGGATGGCGCAGCTGAAAGCACATCCTCGAGCAACGGCTTCGTCTTGGTTGAGAGTGAAGGAAAGAGGCTTGCCGAAGAATTGTTGAATGGCGGTCTTCAGAGACGGGACTCGGGTGCAACCACCGACCATCTCAACTGCGTCGATATCTTCAATCTTCAATTTTGCTTCTGCTAAGGCTTGCTCAATCGGGGCAGTGGCACGGTCGAGAAGTGGCCGCACGAGGTCTTCCAATTCCTCCCGCTTCAACATACCACGGACGTCGACATCGTTCATGACCGATTCAATGTTTAGAGGAGCAACGGAGTTGGCGGAAAGGATTTTCTTTAGCTTTTCAACACCAGCAGTAACTCGGATGCGTGCTTTTGCATTCTCGTTGATGTCAATCTTGAACTTTTCTTTGAATTCCTTGGCGAAATGATCTACCATGGCCTTATCGAAATTTCGGCCACCAAAGTGACGATCCCATGCTGTAGACTTTACGGCGAGTTCCCCCTTTTTGAATTCAACGATGGAGCAAGTATAGTTGCTGTGGCCGATGTCGATAAAGCACACCCGCCTTGGTTTCTCCTCCGGGCCTGGGAGGTCCAGCTTAGTGATGCCGTATCCGAGTGCGGTAGCAGTAGTGTCGTTGATTAATCGCAGGCACTTGAGGCCAGCAATTTCCGAGGCGTCTAAAAGACTCCTCCGTTGCACGTCGGTATACCATGCAGGACAGCTGAGAACGACATCGGAGACTGGAAGCTTCAACTCTGCGGAGGCAGTAGATTTGACTTTGGTGAGAAACATAGCCACCAGTTGGGTGGCGGTGAACTGCTCCTTCTTCCCCAGATATGTGACTTCAGCACCAACCTGTCCATTTATATCGACGAGTGGGGCTGAGACAAAGTCCTTTTCTATTGTGACGTCGGGGTCTTTCAACGCGCGACCAGCAAGTCTTGTGAGGGAGGAGACGGTGTTCTTGAGGTTGGATATTTCCTGGTTCTTTGCAGCTTCGCCAATGTATCTACTTTTTGGTCCAAAGCCTACGAGAGACCTAGAAAAATGTGTCAGAGCGCGGTTTGTGGATAGGCTGGCTGTTGTAAACTTACGGTGTAGCGCGGTTGGAGACTTCATTTGTGATCTAAAGCGCAATTAGCACCTAATTCATGCAAATAGAGATACAAAAGCAGTTTTACATACCACATCGACACCTCTATTCCTTGCCACTGCAATGACGGTGTTTAGGGTGCCCAAATCAACACCCACAACACTCATGATGACGGTGTGAGCGATATGCGCGGGGGGAATACGTGTAGGATTAAGTAACGAATGTAGAGCGGTAGACTCGAGTTTATGGGAGGTTTTCGAAAGGAAAATAGGGTGGTGACGAGCAGTTTGTGGTGATGTTTGTGGTAGCAGGCTGTGTTTTCTGAAAATTTCTAGAGATTTCCTGAAGTTTCTATCAGACTGACGGCCTCTTGGCATTGAGCTGGCGAACGACAGCCGCCAACCGCGGGGCAGGCACGGCCGCTTGGCATATCAACAGAGCCGCAACACCACGCTATGCTTTTGTAAACACTGCATTCGCTCTCTGCAGTCTCCATCCTCCTTTCACGATACACGATCTCCGGCGTTTCCACTCTTCTCAATGCGACAGTTCGCTTCTAGGACCCCCTTAACAGTTTCGATAACGCGCCCGACTCCCCCCGTTGAATTGCCCTCGTCATCTCCGATCCTGACTGTTTCGTGCGAAATAACGTCATCATGGCTGAGATACCAGTATACCCATTATACGGCTCAAGCTTCACTTTATACCGTCTATCGCCTCTCTACCACGGGGAGTCGCCCTTGTTAGACGCCTCCTCCTTGCGAACGCATTCCCGCAGACTCCGCGATCTACTCAAGGGCGACAATCTTCGAGGTGTTCAGGTCGACTTCGCAGCCTCCGAAACGGCGCTCAATAACTCCGGTCCGCTGGAACAATGTCATTGGGATCTGCTGGGTGATGATGACTCTTGGATTGAATCACAACGACAGGCCAATGACCCTGAGTCTTCCTATGCTTCAAACGCACTGTCGCCAGAGACAGCTCGCGGCATCTCTGTAGATCTGCAGTATGCGAGGCATACACATCGCGCTTTTCTCTTGCGCGACCCGGAGGAAATTTCATCTATACCCAATTTCACATCGTTTCCACTCCTCCTGATTCGGATGCCAGCACCCATTCGTGAAATCTTCCTCAACTACCTGGCCACAACCTTCGATACGCGCGCTTCATCATTGAAACTTCGCTCCTCTTTCCTCACGTCTGCTCTAGAGTCCCACCTCCATCATCTTACCGCCGATTCGTCGACCCAATCGATACCCGATGTCATAAAACAACTCGGGCTTCAGCTCAGCTTCCCCACCAGTACAGCATTACTCAAGAGTCTCGATATCAGTATCGCAAGTGAGGATGTGCCAAGGTTTCTTGCCCGTGGCAAACAGCTTGCTCGGGCTAGGAATGATCAAAAACCTTTCACTGTTGCCCTCTCCGCGTACTTGAAATCCCACCTCGCACTCGACCTTTCCAATGAGAAAACCCACATCTCCAGAATCGCCTGCGGTTCCTTCGTTATAGGATCAGAGGGGAGATTAAAGCTCTATCCCCCGCCGCCTCTTCTTCCTGATTCCTCATTCGCTACCAGTTCACCTCACGACGCGTCGGCTGCCGAATTGGCCATGCGTGACTTATACAGATCTCTGGTTCGAGAAGCATCAGGCTCTTTGCTCTTCCTTGTTGACGACCCCATGGAGGGCGTGGAACAAACAACAAATGATCGGACGCAGAAGCTTGGTCTAAAGGATAGCGCAGCTACTACTACCGTAGCAAAACCTCCGAAGGGAAGAGGTAGAAGTAGGGGTAGTACGGTAGAGAATGAACAGCAATCGGACACTGCAGCAGACGGGCAGACACCAGGTGGACTGGGTGTAGGAGGTATACCAACAGAACCACCGCCCCCATACGCCGAGCATGACCCCAGTCTTGTCAGCACATAAGGCACTTAGTCATGCGTCAGGCTAGGGAATCTTTCATGCATTCACAGTGTTATGACCTTACGCATATTTGATTCCGGAGTATGGCAGAGGGGCTGACCGCGAGACGTTATGATATGTTATACCCATTTCTTTTAAGCATTTCGACTCCTTTTCGTAGGCAATGCTACAACATAACCTTTCACATTCACTTGGCTTTTTTCTATATTCTACTCCTTCTGAAATTTTTCATTGCTCGGCATGTGATCGAATTTGGATATTGTGGCTAGTGTCTTGGCTAAATTGTCCGGACTGCAGGAATATCTCCCCCACGAACAGAGCAATTATTGAATCGTAAATTGCACCTCCACACCATCTCGCATAGCATAATCTTCTTGTGCCTGCAAATGCCTCTCTCCATATGAGTGCTGTGGTTTCAAAGTCTCCATTACCCAACCTTTTTCTGGCCTATTGAAAACAAGTTATACCTACTTTAACACTTCCCAGGCAAACTCCAGGAGATCAACTAATTTTGCAACTGCTCGCAGAAGGCAAAGGAACTATGGGCACTGATAGCAACGATCCTAGTCAGAGTGTGCACACGTTCTAAAGGCGTGGCATGGTGGCACCACATTCATGTGGAGAGCCAGGAAGGAAATCCATCCCACTCTCCCGTTCCCGGTTGCTGGATTTCGGCATCGGGACTATAACCTCCGGCACAAAGAGACATCCACGTAATCTTAGGAGTAGTGAAATTGTACAGCCTGCCGGCTATCGGCAAGGATCAATATATGCGATAAAGAATACATTCCGAAGCGTATAAGAGATTCTGCGAAATACATATAAAGATGTCGAAGCCGATCTCTGAATGCTAATATTCTTGGCGTAGAACCTCCAGATCATTCTAGCATCATGTCTCTCCTAATTTCCTTCTTCATCTCTTATTTCCTCTCATGCGTCTCCGCTTACAACTTTCCTTGGGAAGGTATCCAATTAACAGAAGCAGAGACCCAAAACTATACCGAGATCCAGTTTGCAAACATAACTCGCGCGTATTGGAATCCCACAAGCAGCAACACCACGAAGCAATGCAAAACCTTCCCAGGGGACGCAGATTGGCCAACCGACGCCCAATGGTCCAAGTTTAATGATACTCTAGGCGGCGTCCTCATAGAACCAGTTCCCCTTGCTGCGCCCTGTTATGCAGGTCCGTACTACGATGCCCAAAGATGTGATGTCCTGAAGGATAATTGGGCGAATGCGATGTTCCAGTATGCGGTGATCTTTTCGTAATCGTGGGAAATATGGAAGGCGTGCTAATTCAAAAAAGTACCGAGGACCCAACATCCATCATGACGCAATGGGGCGAGGGAAACACCTGTCTACCAGACGCCGGATTGAATGATACATGTACGATAGGCGGGTTCCCGGTTTATGTTGTTAATGCTTCGACGGTGCGGCATGTGCAGATGGCTGTGAACTTTGCTCGGAATCAGAATATCAGGTTGGTGATAAAGTGAGTAGACACTTTCTATCCATCTCTCCTTTTCCATTTGATATTAAACATCTGTTGATAGAAACACCGGCCATGATTTCAACGGCAAATCCACCGGCGCCGGCGCCCTCAGCATATGGACCCACCACCTCAAAAACCTCGAATACCTCCCCAACCTCAACTCGACAAGCTACACAGGCCGCGCTGTCAAGTTGAGTGCGGGGATCGAGTCATACGACATTTCTCGGCTCATGGTCATACGTAATTTCACTATGGTCGCTCCTGGAGGCTTCACGGTTGGTGCGTTGGGGGGTTTTGCGCAGGGCGGAGGACATAGTATATATACGTCTTACTTTGGGTTGGCGGCAGATCAGATCGTTTCGTTGGAGGTGGTTACTGCGGATGGGCGCTTCGTTACTGCGGATGCGGAGCAGAATCAGGATTTGTTTTGGGCGATTAGGGGAGGTGGGGGTGGTAAGTTTCCTCTTACAAGTTTCTCTCCATTTGTGATCGATATGAAGCCGAAGAATGGTTATATACTGACAGTAACCCAGGCACCTTCGGCGTCGTCACCTCCGCAATCATGAAAGCCTACCCTCAAACCCCCGTCTCCATCGTCCCTATCTATTTCACCACCGTCCCCTTCACATTCAACGGCACATCTCTCCCAGCGCTCTCGACAGAAACCTTCTGGAAAGGCATCTACATCTACTGGAAACACGTCATCCGGCTCTGCGAAGCCGGCGGCATAGGCTACAATTTCATCCGACACACAACACCCGTATCCATCTCCAATAACACAAACACAACCGGTGGCCTAACATTCACGACGTCTTTCGAGCTTCCAGGCATGAACCGCACCCAAGCGTCCGCTTTCGCCGCTCCTTTCTTCTCCGATCTTGCCACTGTAGGAATCAACCTCACTGTACCCTCGTTCCCAAGAATCCGCCACTACAAGAACTACTACACGAAGGACGTCCCACTCGCCGATCTCGCGGCCCGACGGCCCAGCAACGATGTCTGGGACAACCGCCGCTTCGCCACACGACTCTTCCCACGTTCGGTCTTCGAGGACTCGGATCTGTTAAACCGGACCCACGACGCCATCCGCTCTTTCGTCGAAGAAGGCGGGTATACATTCCACGGCATAAACTACTCTCCAACACTAGAAGTGTCCGGCAACCCAGACAACGCCGTTCTCCCGGCGCTCCGTCACACAGTCATGCACGCCGAGGGTTTCGATCGCAATAACGCCGTCGGCAGTGTTTCCGAAATGATCGCTTCGCATGATCGCCTGCAGAGCTATATCCAGCCATGGAGGGATATTGGGAGTGATGGCTCTTATATGAACGAAGCGGATGCTCAGGAGCCGGACTGGCAGGATGCGTTTTTCGGGGCAAATTTCGAGAGGTTGGATGAGATTAAACGGCGTAGGGATCCATGGGGCTTGTTTTATGCGCCTGCTTCGGTGGGGAGTCAGAGGTGGGTTGTTAAGAGTGAGGGATATCCTAGACTGTGGCAGCAGAATGGGAGGTTGTGTCGTGTTGATGATGGGTTGATGAGCAGAAGGAGTCGATAGGACGAGTCCTGGAATAGGCTGGCTTGGAAGATGTTTAGAATAGCTCCTCCTCCCGGACCGTACGGCTCTGCCCTCGCTGTACAGCATTCCTTTCAGCTTCAGTGTCGGCCTTGATGCCGGTTGGTTGCTTTCCATTCATATTGATATCTCTTCTCTTGTCATAGGAATAGACTGTTTCGTTCTCTTTTTGTAGATTTTGAAGCTGGCGCTGTTCATAAATTGTAAGGTGCAAACGTTTACATTGGAAGATTTTGCACAAGGAATATACCGTTTGAGACGTGTATGGTCATGATATCTAATCCAAAGTCTGAACATGGTCCTCGAGGCCACCACTAAACGCATTCTCTGCCTAATTACAGAGCCCTCTCAGAGCTCCATAGATCCCATCTCACCAGCCTCATCCCCCTCGCAAATCTTCCTAGCCTGATTCTCTTCCTTACATGCCCCTTGCCCCACAACCCCATGTTCTGGGATCTCTCCATCCTTGAACGGAACTTGCAAGGCGATAGTCTCCTTATCAGAAGGATATTCTGTAAAATGCCCCTCTCCGATAACATCAACCGCGACTATGACTGGATTCACGCCTTCCATTATCCAGAGATCGGCGGACGAGCCCGAAGAAGGTGGTATGGTTACATGGGCGAGACCAGATAGGAGGATGAAGAGCCTATTCCTGAAGTCAGATGAAAATCAATAGTGGAAAGACCTGTGCTGGGGATTCACATCGGGTGGGGCGGTTTGTGCAGTCCTTCCTTTGATCTTGGGGGTAGAGCGACGTAGGTTATGTTCGTTGTATTTGCAAGTGACAAGGATGCGCCTACGGTTGGATACGTTGAAAAGGGGGTAAGAAATCGCCAACATTCGATCTGGGCATGACCGGACGCATCCGATATGACTGCGGATGCTTCGAGGTAATAATTGCATTCCTGAGCGCCACAATGGGTGATAGTGAATAAAGCTAGAAGGAAGGTGCCGATATGCATTTTGAGAGCGCGATTAGATAAAAAAGAGTAGGGCCTGTATATAGAGCCTTGCATGGATTGAAGTTGTCGAGAGAAGAGTGTGTATATGGAATGGAAATCAACGGATATTGCCGGAACGCGTATCTGTCGGATACATAATTTGTTCAACCCAACAAGTTCCATTTTGAAAGCTCCAATCCCCGTCTAACTGAGAGAATTAGAATGTCAGTTCCGCCAATCACGACAATTATTCCAGCCGAGTTTCCTCAAGATCTAGACGTCGTTTCTGCTCTTTTCACGGCGTACGCTACGTCCCTCGGGATTGATCTTTCTTATCAAAACTTTGCTGCAGAATTATCATCGCTTCCTGGGAAGTATGCTTCTGCCAATGGCGGCGCGCTACTGTTGGCAAAGTCTGCCTCAGGGGATGCATTTGGTTGCGTAGCATTGCGCTCATTAGACCCTCCATACTGCTGCGAGATGAAGCGGTTATATGTTTCTCCAATGAGTCGAGGATCAGGTGCTGGACGAATGCTCCTGCAACGGGCAATTGAATGTGCGAAGGAGATGGGATATCGTGAGGTGCGCCTAGACACGCTCGCAAGTATGGTCGAGGCCAGAGCCTTATACAAGCGGTATGGCTTTAGAGAGATCGAGCCGTACTATGACACTCCGATTGTTGGAACAGTGTTCCTTGCGCTAGATTTGGAGAAGCATTAAGGTCAGCCTTCCTTGAACAAAGTGTTTGGTAATGATGTGCTGAGCATTTCTAGAGCATGGAGATGTGTCCCCGACTCCTTGCCCTTGAATGCATGGATTGAGTATCACAATGACGTATGGAGCATTTTCATGAGAAAATATATAGAGACGTAACAAAGTACTCTTTGGGATACGAAGGACCTTTAGAAAGGGTAGTTGATGGGATGAAAGAAAGATGGCTGGTCTGGGTAACAATGGACATGACTCGTGAAATTAGTTCTGTGATCGCGCGTCGTGATCGTGCGCCTGTGACATCAAGACTTTTCAGACGCGTCGAGTACTACCCCTGTCTTCGACCATTCACCCTTCATTATTCACATATGTTCCTTCAATCCTTCCTCCGACTGCGGTACATTTTCACCTTTCTATCCGACATTATTAGACCATCCAAATTCAATTCACCAACATTCCTCCAAAGCGCATCAATTCACCTTCGCCACTCGCAGAAACACCATCATGGTCTCTTCGTCCACGACAGGCGCGGATACAGAGTCCCAAAAATCCACGCCTGCATCCTCACCACCGCCGGCAGATATGGAGGATGCTAAGATTGATAGCGTGTCGAAAGAGATGCAGGCTGAAGAAGAGCAGATGCGCCTTCAACGCGAAAAAGAAGACGCAAAAAGAAACGAGAAGCTTGAGAAAGAGAGACAAGAGGACATACAAAGCGGGAGAGAAATACTTGACAAGAAGTTCCAACAATTGGAGTTCTTGATGAATAAGAGCAAGGTAAGCGCAAACCCTTGAAATCATTCCAATCACCTTCGAGGCCAATATCAAAGAGTAGCTGCTAACCTTTCGGTGGAACTTAGCTCTATGCGACCGTTATGCTTGCTCAAATGCAACGGCAAGAGGATCAAGAGAAGCTAGAGAACCAAAAGACTGGCGGCCAAACTCGGAAGCGGGAGGAGAAGGCTGAACAAACCGCCGCCGAATTACAAAGACGGGCGACACGGGCGACAGCGGCGGCAGGGGGAGGCGAAGAGACCTCGAAATCGAATGGCAGTATTAAGAGCTTGCCAACTCGAAGTCGTGGCCGCCCAAAAAAGGGAGAAAACAAGGGCAGCGGAAAGATCTCAGACTTCTTCAAAAAGGAGGATATTGAGAAGAAAACGAGCAATTCGAATGTATCGGATGCGCTCAAAGAAGCTGCTGATGAGGATAATATTAAGACTGGGGATATTGGTATGCAGGATCTAAAGTCCGCACGGCAGCCCAGTCTTGTTACTGGAGGTACAATGCGTTCCTACCAACTCGAAGGATTGGAATGGCTTCTCTCACTATACGAGAACGGCATCAATGGGATCTTGGCCGACGAGATGGGATTAGGCAAGACTATTCAGACCATATCCTTGTTAGCTCATCTATGGGAGAACAAGTCGTATGGACCGTTCCTCATTGCAGCACCTCTGAGCACTACCAGCAATTGGGTTGAGGAGTTCAAGAAATGGACGCCGAGTATACCGGTCGTGCTCTATCATGGATCTAAGCAAGAACGAGCACAGCTTCGACGGACGAAGCTGAAGCATCCGGGGACTGATCAATTCCCCGTGGTTGTGACGAGCTATGAGATTTGTATGAATGATCGCAAGTATCTGACTGGCTTTGGATGGCAGTTTATCATTATTGTAAGTCCGCCCACAAGGTTCGGGGGCGCATACTAATCCCTTGAACAGGATGAGGGCCACCGTATCAAGAATCTAGATTGCCGTCTAATCCGCGAGCTTCAATCCTACCAATCGGCCAACCGTCTTCTCATTACCGGAACACCCCTTCAGAACAACCTCACTGAGCTTTGGTCTCTCCTTCACTTCCTCCTCCCGACGGTATTCGACAAACTAGAAACGTTCGAGAGCTGGTTCGATTTCTCTGGGCTCAAAGATCGTGACAATTACGAGCAATTGCTTTCAGAAGAGCGTCAACAATACCTCGTAAAGTCTCTGCATGCTGTGCTGAAACCTTTCTTGCTACGAAGAGTGAAGATGGATGTAGAAGCGCTCATGCCTAAGAAGCGCGAATACGTTCTCTTTGCCCCTCTAACGCCGATGCAACGCGAACTTTACCAAGCAATCCTTAACGGCTCCAGTCGAACTTACCTGGAGGAGAAGGCTCTTGAGAGGCTTAACATTGGGAGCGCGAGCGGGACAGGCACCCCACGCAGCGCTCGCAGTGCAGGAAGTTTGAAACGGAAGGCTCTTGATAGCGGAATAAACACCCCCAACAAAAGCGCCAAATCATCTCGAGAAGCCACGCCTCTCTCCTCTTCTTTGAAGCGGGGACGCGGTCGTCCAAAGAAGAACTACGAAGAAGTCAGTGATCGGAAATACTTTTCTCAACTCGACGCTTCTCCTCCTTCATCCGACGAAGAAGAAAATGAACCAGATACGCTCGCGACAACCCTTCAAATAGCAAAACGTCAGATTGGAGCCAAGAAGCTTCAGAACCCGATAATGCAACTCCGACTGTGCTGTAACTCGCCCTACAACTTCTTCAATCCTTTCATCAGCGCAGCCTCAGACGGCGAAGGTACTTACGCGACGGAAACCGAGCCAGATGAATCACTCGTCACAAACTCAGGGAAAATGCTGTTACTGGATGCATTGTTACCTCCGCTTCTAGATAAGGACCATAAGGTTCTCATCTTCTCGCAATTTACAACGACGTTGGACCTCCTCCAATCGTATTGCGAATCCCTTCGATCATGGCCTGTTGCCCGAATCGACGGTTCGGTCCCCCAAGTCGAGCGCCAGCAACAAATCCGCGCGTTCAATCAACCTACTTCCGCTCAGGCCGCTACAAACATCTTCCTCTTGTCAACAAGAGCTGGTGGCCAAGGAATCAATCTCGCAGCTGCTGATACAGTCATCTTGTTCGATTCAGACTGGAACCCGCAACAAGATCTCCAAGCGCAGGATAGAGCGCACAGAATCGGTCAAACGAGAAACGTAATCGTATATCGTTTCGCCACTCGCAATACCGTCGAGTCCCGTCTCCTCGAATCAGCAGAGGCTAAACGACGCCTCGAAAAACTGGTGATTCGTAAGGGAGGGGTGAGGAACTCGAGACATAAACAGGGAGGAGGGGGTGCTGGGCAGAGTAATTCAAATGAAGAGTTGGAGGATTTGCAGGCTTTGCTGAGGAAGGCGGATGGGGAGGCTTTTGATGTTGATGGTAAGGTTGGTGGGAAGGGGCTGTTGGGAGATAGGGAGTTGGCTGTTTTGTTGGATAGGAGTGATGAGGCGTACGAGAAGGCGGAGAAGGGGGTTGATGTCGGTGGGGAGGGGAGTGTGTTCTTGGCTGTTGAGAAGAAGGGGGAGGGCGCGCTGCTGGAAGGGTTGAAAGCTTGAATGATGGGGTCTGTTTGTCGGATTATTGGCAATTGGCCGGGCTGGCTCGATACAAGATTTGGGATTGGCATAGTGCTCAGACCTGGATTTGGACTGGGATTACAAGCCAGACCTTAACGAAATTGTGGCTTCTTTGAATAAGAATTGATATCAAATACCCATTTCCTTACCTCCCCATACCAGCCTTTCAGAAAAAGGCTCCCTCTCCCTAAGTACCAACCTCAAACCACCATATCATCCTCTACCCCAACTCCAACCCTCCTCCCCCAACCTAAACCTTCTCCTCAACAACCGCCTCCTTCCTCCCATGCAACTGCACCACAACATCCTTCCCCAGCAAATGATCGACATTCGGCGCAAAAAAACTACAAACAACTCCAATCCCACTAAACGCAATGGTCGTCAAATAAACCGTCGAAAAAGCACTCGAGCTCGCCTCCTGATACGCCCGAACACCAACCGCCTGAATCTGCGGCGTCAACCCCTCCACCGCCTTCCACGAGCCCGTCGACAGCGCCGCCAAGAAAGCCGGAACAGACGAAGCGGGCAGGCCGGCTGCGAGCAGTGCCGGGGGCACGCGGGCGGGGATTGTGGAGGTGAGCCGGTTGGAGAGCACGACTGTGTAGATGGTGGAGCAGATTGTGGAGATGAAGGAGCGGGCGGAGCCGGCGATGCCGGTTGCGGTGCCGATTTCGCGTTGGTCGTCGATGCAGATTGTGGCGACGGAGGAGTTGAGTATTTCGTTGTAGCCGATGAAGGAGGCGGCTATGAAGACGAAGATGGCGGCGCGGACGGGTGTGTCGGGGTTGCAGGTTGCTAGGGCTGTGGTTTATGGATGTATTAGTACTGTGTGTATGTTTGCAAGTCGAATAGGGGACATGGGTGATGAGGAGGTGGAGGGAAAGGGTAGGCGAAGGGGATGCTTACCGCCGAGGAATACGCTTCCGATGAAGAATACAATCATGATCTGGATGTTTGTTTTCTTCTTACTGAATGCACCGCAATATTCTCCAAATAGGATACCACAGTTACTCAGACAAGAGAACCAGCCCGCCCACATAGAGGAATGGCCTCCTGAGTACTCCACGGCGACCATGCTAGGCCAGAGTATGGCGAGTGCGTAGTAAACTGCAGCACCAAGAGCCCAAAGTAAGATTGTGATGACCCATGGGATATTTCTGAATAAGCGCATAGGCAGTAATGGTTCTTTCAGGTTGCCGTAGGCCTCGTATAAGCAGAACGCGACTATCAAGAGGAAGCCGATGATAATGGCTGAGAGCACGGGAGCTGATTTCCATGGATGTAGACTACCGCCCCAAGAAATACCCATGAGGAAAAGGATGAGGCCGAGGGTGAAGAGGAAAGTGCCGATGTAGTCGAAGTCTTTGAGGAATTGGGTTTTACGACCTGCGCCGTGCTTCATTGCAAACGTGCTATGGGATGGTGAGCTGGAGGAAAAGGCATGGAGTGATACGCACTTACGGTGGTCGGTAGAAGAAGAACCAGGCGAGCGTAGATGCAGCATTTAGACCAATTAGAAGGTAAAAGATACTGTATGAGAAAGGTGTAATTAGTATTGTATCTGATAGGGGAGAAGCACACAGGTGTAGTGAATTACTAAGGGTTAGGCTGCGCATAAACCTCGTAAAAACTCTTCCTACTCTCCGCTTATACCAACTAAACTTAGTAATAGGGCTCTAGAGGAATATCTAGCCCCTAACGGATGTCGCACTTGTCATCCATATGGCAATCTGATATTCAATGTGTAGGAAAAGTGAAGTCTAAATCCGGCTTGTTGTTATATGAAAAGGAAGATGCTTACCCTCTCCAGCCGACACTCGTCTTAAAGACAAACGCATATCCAATTGCAGGGGCGAATCCAGATGCTGGTATACCCCAGAGAAAACTGCAAACGTTAGAACTCTGTGGTCCTATAGATGAGTTGAATACAGATACTCACACGTATCCTTGGGCTAAGAACCTGTATTTCGTAGGCACAAGTTCTCCTACAGCGACTATCTCACTATCAGTCTCTGGTCCATTCTTTCTTATGTGATGGTACTTACAAGCATAAGACAACTGAGTTGCAGCTCCCAGACCAATCAATGTTTCGCCTGCAATAAGAGCCGGAATATTAGGGGCGACTGCTGCGACAATGCAGCCAACGGTAGCTAACACATTGCCCCAGATAAAGAACCATCTGTCCTTCAGTCAGTCAAATAGCAACTAACTTTTCAGCGAGTAAACCACCTGCGACCAAATAAATCCGTCAATCTTCCAACCAACATCAAACCAACCGAGTTAGTAAGAAGATAGCTGAGAGACACCCAAGTCAGGTTTGGATCAGGGCCGATATCCGCGTTGATGAATGAAAGAATAGGCGCCGCATAGCCAAAGCCTGCAACACCGCACCCAAAACTCGCGCCGATGGCGAACATAGATCCGAGAAAGTTGGCGCTGCGGAAGTAGCCTTTTGGCAATTCGGATTCGGAGACTGTGAAGTCGCGGCCTTTGATGTCTTCTTCGTGTGATAGGTGATATTTCTCTGGATCCGGGGTGATTTCGTGGTGAGAAACAGTGCCGATTGCGGCATCCTCTTTGGTAGTCGCCATTCTGACGAGCGTGTTCAAAAACGATGACTTTATGCTCTGTATAGCCCACGATCAGAGGTATCGTATCTGGTACTTAGACTCATAGACTGTGAAGATATGCACTGCTCTTATGGTTCAGATGCGGTGATGGATAACCTAAACCGATCGGACATTCCAGACCGATGAGGCGCATTCTGCATGATCGGCGTACGCACGCGAAAGCACCCTGGATTAGCATTGAGATGAAAGTAGATGTTCAGCTGATCGCGCATACAATAATGCTGGGCATCTCGCTGAAACTGGCAAAAAATGGTTAGCGTGGAGAAGGTGTTTGACTTTCGGAAAACTTTACGCAGACCTGGACGGAGTTGTGGGGAAATATGGCGTTATCTCCCAACACTTCATGTGAAAAACTTCTCTAATAGACTTCTGCAGAGAGTTTAGAAGGCGACGTTTCTGAAACGCTTACAGAAACCATTTATATTGAGAATTTACAGACCCGGTGTCACGGTTACGGTGACTACTAGTAAGAGAGTGCCCACTGAACGCGTAGAACACTACCCACATGCAACCCACCCGAGATATGGGGAGTTGAAATCCGGGGTAAATGCGGGGTTAGACGCCAAGTAAAGAACTAAATGACTTGAAAGGGGGAGATATTCTCTTGGTAACGAATCAACCTTTCATCCGGGCGCGTGAGATCTAACCCTCCTTTTCTGAATCAATGAAGTCCCTGATAGTCTGCTCCAGCCCTACATCCTCTGCAAAGCCCAAGCCATTTGCTCTTGAAGTATCATACGTGGCAGGCCAGCTGAGTACTATTCGTTGGACAGTCTCGTCTCTTTCTTCCTTGACCAGATCTCTGGTCTTTTTCCCAGCCACCTTCTCGAGTGCGTGGAGGATCTCTGCACTGGTTGCTGTATAGCCTGGGAGTAAGACTGTTCTGAAATGACCAAATTTCTCCGCTGGGACTTCCATAGCATGCACTAAGTTGTGTGCTAATGTCCGCGGCGACGCGAGCCAGATGCCAATATCCGGGTCAACCGGGAGAGTGCTTTCCTGCCCATGAACGGGCTCTCTCACGATACCAGATACGAAGGATGATGCGGCTGCTGTGGGTGCTCCTGCTCTTACAAAAACAGTCGGAAGACGGACTACTCGGCCATCGATTAGGCCTCTTCTTGAATAGTCGTTGATTAGAAATTCGACCATGAGCTTTTGAGTACCGTAGGAGCTTTCCGGCATGGGCACAATGTCGGTTTCAGTAGCGACACTCTTCACGGCTGCTCGCCCGAACACAGCACAGGAAGACGTGAATATGACTTTTATTCCTGTTTTAGTTTGTCGGATAGTGTCTAGGAGGTTGCGGACGCTGTCGAAATTGACTTTGAGGCCTAGCTCAAGATTCGCCTCTGCCCCAGAACTCATGATGCCATGGAGGATATAGACGGCATCAGGAGAGCACTCTAGTAGTGACTTGCAGGCCGAAGGATCTGTGAGATCTGACGCTACACATTGTACGTTGCTGGACTTTGGTTGAGGATTGGTGGGCTCGTTGACATCGGCGAGAACGAGATGGACGTCGGGGTCGACTGAAAGTAGCTTCTTTGCCAACGTTTGCCCGACAAAGCCTCCTGCCCCCGTGATAACTATCGTCTTCATCTCGATCGTCAATAATACAGGTACTCACGCCCAAGGCCGAGGATGTTTGTACAAAGTATGGAGATGATGAAATTTCGTCGGCGTTTGTTTAATTCCGCTCCCACATGGGTT
The DNA here is from genome assembly GCA_000467715.1 of Hysterium pulicare CBS 123377. Lineage (NCBI taxonomy): Eukaryota > Fungi > Ascomycota > Dothideomycetes > Hysteriales > Hysteriaceae > Hysterium > Hysterium pulicare. The sequence goes on from AJFK01001077.1 coordinate 125,908, forward strand.
CCTCGGCCTTTCTCCACCTTTTCTTTTGACGACATCATCTGGTGATCCGCAGGTAACTACCGCTACAACCATCCAGTTTGACTGCGGAGATAGTTACAGATCAGTCGCTTACTGTATATTCTTTACTCAATACTTCCTATTTCCTACCATACCCATGTTTCGCAAGCCGGTTATTCAGCTAATAAGGGCAGACAGAACCCTGACATAACAATTCAATACCCTGCAACGCATGCACCCCAGCGGATAGTATTAAACCCCTCATGGCTCTAACGGTGATGGTACCTGAGTCTCCGTCCCTTGCGCATATGCCAAATATCGTCCCAGCCGGGGATTTAAATCTCCAAGTCTCCCAGGATGTAGCCTTCTCCGCATCTTGGATTTCGCCCGCAGAAGAACTGCATCGTAGACTTCATCATGTTTTCAATATCATTTGTTGCAGTAGCTCTAACCCTGTTCCTGTTAATACTGAATCCAGTCGTTGCAATTAGTAGCCTTACTATTGAAACCTCCTCTGGACCCGTCACCGGTCTCATCAACGGCACAACTCCAAATGTAGCCCAATTCCTAGGAGTACCATTCGCAGAGCCGCCAGTTGGTTCCCGGCGCTGGCTACCTGCAATATCAAAAGCAAGAGTTGACAGCATCGACGCAACATCGTTCGGGCTGAGCTGTCCTCAATACGAAAGCGTCATTCCCTCCATCTACAACACAGATGTGCGCGAATTTTTAATCCCCCGGAACAGCACGTCCGAGGACTGTCTATATCTGAACATATGGGCTCCATACAGTTCACCTGAAAACAGCACCAGCCTTCTCCCCGTCATCGTATGGATCTACGGAGGTGCCTTCCAAGGCGGAGGCGGAAACATCGAATATCAAATCCCCAGCCAATGGATCGAGCGAAGCCAGAAGCACATCGTAGTCGGACTAAACTACCGCCTAAACATCTTCGGGTTCCCTAACGCCGCAGCTCTAAACGCGACGTCTCAAAACCTCGGTCTTCTAGACCAACGTCTAGCCCTCGAATGGATCCGTTCGAACATCGCCAACTTCGGCGGCGATCCTGCTCGAATCACTTTGTGGGGCCAGAGCGCTGGCGCGATGAGCGTCGACTACTACAACTTTGCCTATCCCCAGGATCCGATCGTGTCAGGTTTAATCATGGACTCCGGGACCGCTCTTCTACCAGGTGTTAACGTCGACACTCAACATACGAACTTTACATTCGTAGCCACGCACTTCGGATGCGGGAACCTAAGCCCAGATACCGAAATAGCTTGCATGCGCAACATATCTCAAACCTCCATCGAGGATTTCCTGAAATCCTACGGCGACAGCGGTGCTTCGCCCTCTCTATCCTTCACCCCCATCACCGACAACAAGACCAAATTCGCAAATTACACAGCTAGAGCACTATCCGGGAACTTCTCCCGCGTGCCCGCCATCATCGGCACAAATACCGACGAAGGCCACTCTCTAGTCGCTTTCTCGCCTTCCGGCCCTAACCTCACTCTCGCAAACGCCACCACTCTAGGTGGATTCCTCTGTCCAGCGGACAAAATGACTACGAACCGCTACACAGTAGACGCTCAAACGTTCCGCTACTTGTATGCCGGTAATTTCACTAACATAGCACCCAGAGCGTGGGAGGGCGCTTATCATTCGTCTGAACTCCCGCTCGTCTTTGGGACCTCGGGGATTGTGAGGGGGGCTTCTACGCCGTTCGAGGTGCAGGTTAGTATGCAGATGCAGGATCTGTATCTGGCTTTTGCGGAGAGTAGGGCGAGTGGGTTGGAGGCGAAGGGGTGGAGCTTGTATAAGCCGGGCGGGAATGCTATATTGATTGGGAAAGGTGGTGTTACTGTGCAGAATATTTCGGTGGATGTGTTGGAGGAGCCTTGTGTAGGGGCGGTGCCGAAGCCTGGAGGTATTCCGCCGTCTTAGTAACGGGTCGCATGTCCTGTTCTTCATAACATGTGCGGAGAGGTGGAAAGGATGTGAGGATGGCATAAAAATAATGGATAATTGGCGTGACCCTGTAATTACTACAAATGATTTTCCAATTTGACACTTATATCATGGTGCATATCAGAACACCCCATCGCAAGATATTAGCCAAAGAAATGGAAAGGAATGAGCAAAAAGCAATTGAGAAAGAGAGACAGAGACTACAGACTTAGGGAACTCGGCTGATTTACACATGATGACATTGCTCACTATAGACAACACAATTGATACACCGACAAGCCGACTATAAAGGGACCGCAGTGACTACGCTACTTTGCGGATAGACTTCAGAGTGATAAACTACTCTAAGTTCTTCGACAGATTGTGAATAGTTTCCGTAGGGAGGGAGCAACCAAATCGGTTAGGCAGACGCATGAGACCTGATTTAGATCCCCGAATCGTCTTGATCGATCGGCGGCGCGGTCTTTACGTAGCTTTCCCACTCATGGCACGTGTCCCTTGTAGCACCAAGGGTCCCAATCGTCTTCAGAATCTTCTCCTGCTGCTCTAATATCTGAAGCGCTAATCCTATCGAAATCGTCAGAGTCAATCTACACCACACCTCTTTTTCAATTAGCACTTACCAGAACTTGCGTGCCATGCAATCTAATATCATGCTCAGTTAGCACAATGAAAGCGATAGAGTGAATGAGAGAGGAAGGAGCCCTTACGTGACAATGTAAAAGCCAAACACCCGGATTATCGGGTTTAAACGCGATGGCAAGATACCCACCAGCAGGCAGAAGAGCGACGTCTCTTCGAGGTGGGTTGTTGAAATTAAAATGCTTCGGACTGGTAGTCTCGTTGTAAGTGTTGTTGCTCTGCGCAAGGACAGCAAAATCGTGGCCGTGAAGATGGATGGGATGCGCTGCAGGCACTTCATGTTTGCTGCCGCTAAGGCGAGCAAGATTGCCGGTTACGACAAGGTAGACAAAACCATGGGAGTAATCATCTGGGGGTGGATTAGTAAAGTTTATGACTCGGAGCTAGAAACATACAGTCGACGATGGCATACTCCGGGTTCCACGTTTTATTCTTCAAGTTCAGAATCGTGGGATTTGAAAAGTTGAGCCACATAGGGTAGTCCGTCAAGTCCCATCGTTGGTAGCCATGGAAGTCCGCATCACTGATTCCGGCCTCGTAGGTATTTTTTGTAACGTCATTTTGGGGTGGTTCGACATGCCACTCGACAATCGGTTTCAGGTTCTGGTAAAGCTCATCGAAGCAGTTGTCTTCCGTATAGTTGTTCTTTGGAGAAGAAGGTAGAGCGGTACTCTTCGGGTTGTATCTGATAATACCTCGCCTTTCATCCGACCCATTCGCATTGACGTTACCGCACGCTCCTGGCCCACCGGGAAAAGCTTTGAGGGTTGGAACTTGAGTACGAATCCAGTAGTTTCCATCGTTAGTAGGCGAATCTGGGTTGGCTTCTACAATAACGCTATAGCGTTGACCTAGTTGCGTGACATGAGTATGACATGCTTAGCTGAGCCGACTAGGACCAGACTTACCAATGCCAATCTGGAGTGAGTCATTAAAATATGGATGGATAGGCACGAAATCGTTTGACACGACTTGCAGTCTATGTCCATCAATCGAAAATATGAATGTCGATCCAGCTGAGCCATTTATCAGTCGAAGTAGGTACTTCTTGCCTTTCACAAAGGTTTTCTGGAAGAAGTTATCGCCACCCTTGCAACGAGTGTCCGACCCACTGCAATTGTAGTGCCCTGTCTGAACATTAGCATGTCTTGCCCTACCGAATATGAGTCCTCCACGAGTAGGTGATATGGGTGCAAGCACAACACAACGTTTTTGACTATATGCACATACCAGTGCCGTTGAGCAGGATGCTATCTGCCTCTGGAATATTGCCGTTCAGTTCAGTCTGGAAAACCGCAAATGCACTACTGTGAACCCAATCAGTTATGATGATAGGATCCCATTCCTCGTCATAATTGGCACTCGTCGGTCCGTTTATGAGCAGTGGGCCTTCAAGAGTCAGCATGAAATTTTCCGATATGAGTTGAAAGTAAATATTACCTGCGACACCATCGGGATACTGCAAAGAGTAGTGGCTGACCTCCGCCTTAGCATAGTGTAAACAAAGCACGGGGTAACTATCTCACCTATGATACCAAGAATGTCCGTACTGCCATGCCTTGAATCGATACGTGAATGATTCTTGATACGCGATTGGGCACTGTGTGACGCCTAAATTTGTGAGCAAGAACAGGCGATCCACGAGTGTTGGGTCCAACCATTTACACCATCCATCTCGTTGGTATTGAGTTGCCTGATACCATGCCAATGGATAGTCGTTCCATTCTCAAATATCTTATTTGTAACATGAACAACAATGTCATCGCCCCAGCATGCTTCAATCAATGGGCCGGGGTATGATCCATTAAAGACTTTGCCAAGGGGCTTAATGTAGCCGTCGGGTGCGATCTGACATCGTTAACATCAGGCAAATCAAACCGAGCTAAGAAACAGCGTACCGGCATTTCTTCTACCTCTAGCCAGTACTACTCACTGGTAAGCTTCTTTCTTCAAACTTGATGTGTAGACTACCTCGCGTTTGATTCCTTGAGGAACCATGTCTTCGTCTGGCAACACGTTAATATGAAGCGGTGAACGGGAAGAACTCAAGCAGTAAACCCACAGTCAGTGTCAATAGTGAAGGAGTTCCATAGTGGCTGTTTGGCTCCCTTCTTCTGGATCCAGCAACCACGATTATCATAGCTGTTGCAACTCTCCCAGCCGGCATATCCAGGATAGGAACAGTGAAAGTTGTGGGACGCTTGGTGGGGTTGGACAATCAAGTCAGAAGATAGAGGATGCTGAGACAACGGTAGGGGATGTTGAGGTCGACCTATACCATTATTGAAGAGGGGAAAGGCTGTTAGTTGAGCAAGTATCTCCCAACAAGAATTAAAGAAACCCATTATGCCAAGTACAAATCGAGGTCAAACGAAGGGAAATCTGAACGTGACCGGAACATCAGATTGGCACCAGTTCCAATGCCTTTACATATATATTCATGTTCAGCTCCACCCAACAATGCTTTCTCGTCTCGTTACACGGATAGATTTGAGTTCCGGTCAATGTCACGCCAGCCACGCTGACCACGTTCGTAAGGATGAATCAATGCAGGCCGCCAATCAGGTGGGAAATGAGGCCTTATTCCCATCTCCCGAGGATTCATCTTCGCCTTCTGGGCCTGATCACAATTGCTCCCTGGTAAAGCCATTGACTCTAAACGGTATGCTCTGGGTTATGGAGAATTCTGAGACCAATGACTTCCCCGAACTTCAGTTCACATGCTCTGCTTGCCTAAGTGGGGGCCAATCGAAAATATCGAAGTAGTAGTGGTGGGGTAGGTCCTTGGACAGGCGGTCTCTGGCTTGGATTTCAGCGCTGACATGCACCTATGCTGCATAAGGCTGAAGGAACGCCATGTGGAGGAAGACCCGAGTATTTGGCTTGGGATGTCGGATTGGCAAACCAAAATACGCAGTAATAGTGAGTCATGAGGTTACACCAACAAAAATGGCTCATAAGAGATTATTGTGCAAGAATGCCGTCTCGCTGGACGGCTCATGCCATTCATAGAAGTGCTTTTTTTCAAGTCAATAATTCAACGGAGGAGATATTACTTAGAAATGTGACTAATGATAGCAACGTAGCGAATGAAATGTGACCAATGATAGACCCAAGGAATGAGTCCGAGCACATGCTTCAGGCCTAAACATAACGATAACGAGAAGACAGGGAATGGAGTAATTGTGGATCTCGATCTCGAATCATTTGAGAAGAACCAATAAGGCGAACTTAGGCAGACGTAAAAGCTGATGTGAGAGCTGAGCCATCTGTAAGCTGTCCATTGACAGTATGAGTAGCGAAGCGCCAATGTTTGTGGCGTGTGATACAAGACGTAAGCATCAATAGCTGAGCGTTGGAGATGTGATGAAGGACGATCGGAGAGTGCGGCGGACGAGAACTGAAGGTCCGAGCTGACGCCTGCTCCGAAGCATTTCGTGTCAGCGGTTTCGGAGCGGGGCTGGGTGGATGATTAATAGCCCGCGCCACCACCGCCACAACTATCTCTCGAAACCGCTAGAACCCTCCTGACAAACATCGAAGAGGCTCCAACGTACGCGCGTATTCACGATAGTTCTAGTAATTACTAGATGGTAGATTGCTCAGCAGTAGGCAAACATGTCTGCTTACGACTGCAAAATCGCCATGTAGTGAAAATTAAGTATAAAAACAGTTACGATCTCTCTGTAAAGTGAATTCATCTCCATCAAACGAAGAACATCTCAAGACCAATACCAGCTTTTCATTACAACTTCATCTTCCAAATCCCATCTCAGATATCACTGTGCAATCTTCTTGCCAAATTCTTCACTTCATATAAACAATGGCATTCTTTCTAGCCCCGCGCCCAGTCTTCTCCCCAGCCCGCTGCCATAATCCTAGCCGGGCCAGCTTCGCTCCATTTCTCAGCCTCATTGACGACACCATCAACGAGCTAAACCGAGACTCCCGTCGTGTTCAACAGCAGCAGCAGCAGCGAAAACGCTACAACCCTCGCTTCGATGTCTGGGAAAGTGAAGAAGCCTACAACGTCGATGCCGAAGTCCCAGGCTTCGAGCAGGAAAACATTGAAATCGAAGTCACTGACGAGCATACCCTGATCATCAAGGGATCGTCCGAATCCAGAGCCGATAAGGGCAAAGCCAAAGCTCGAGCTACTGCTGAGCCGGAGAAGGAGGACAAGATGGAAGTTGAACAAGCCACTAGTGACGCTGCCTCCGAAACGGGAAGCACAAAGTCTCATCAACCTACCGTCGAGGACGACTTCGAGGATCTGGCAAATGATTCTGATGTTGCTTCATCATCCAGGACTGTTTCCAACCCGCCTGCTTACGAAGAGAGCACCGCTTCCAAGCGCGCCGAAACTGTTGATCAGCAACAGGCAAAGCCTCAGCCGGAAGAGCAAGAACAACAAGAGCGTCGCTGGGTTTCTGAACGATCATTCGGCACTTTCGAGCGCTCTTTTAAATTCGCATCTCGTATCAATGGGGATGCTGTCCATGCCTCACTCAGGAACGGTGTCCTGAGCATTGTGGTCCCTAAGGCACCTGTTCCGGAGGTGCGACATATCGAGATCCAGTGAACTTAGGATATTCATAATGCATCAGAAGTTTTAGGGACGGGTTTTCTAGTTGTAATGCATAAGTGTTATTAGGAAAGGAGTTTTTAGAACTTGTATTGTAACTGGGCGAACTCTCGGCTAGTCTAATGAAATGAACTCGATGAAATATAATTGAAAGTAAAATTGAAGTGTGAAGAATGTGCTACCAATGTGATGTTAGTTCTTTAGATAGCTACTCGGACGGATGCATTACTTGCTATGCATGTGGGGAGGTAATTCCATAGAAGGCTCAATCGTTCACGGATCTTGACATATCATGCACATGAAGCCTTGCTGTAACATCCTGAATTTCTTCGCCGTACCCAGTGGCTATAGCCCCTTGCCAACAATCATCCAAACTGAGCCGCTGCATAAAACGAAAGGTGGACTCGGTCACCCCCCACGCTGTGTTATCCTCAGGTAGGCAATCAAAATTACAATCTGAGCCGAGTATAGCAGCATTATCAGTACTCAAAGTAAGCGTAATCATAAGTTAGCGTATCAAGAATGCAAGTTCACAAGAAATGGATTTCATAATCACAGTCAAAAATTTAATATGATAAGTAAAGAATATAAATTTCATTGTACAAAAGTTACGGAAAAGGCATAAGTATCAAAGCATCGACGACAGAAACGCTTCACACCCCCGCCAATTTAATACTAACAGAACGTCCCATTACTCGCTTCCCACTCAACTGCTTGACAGCACGTTGAGCTTCATCGACTGAATCGAGACCCAAGAAAGCGTAACCACGCTTCAAGGTGGTCCTAGTAATCTGGAAACCAGAAAACAAATCTCGGACGTCTTGTTGAGTGGCAGAGAAGTGCAGATTGTTGATCTTGACATCTCGGGAAGCGGTGGCGGTGGAAGAGGATGCCGGCATGACCGGAGATGGACGCGTAGTCGGCAACGCCGCAGTAGTCGTGACGAGGCCTCCGATGTTGGTGTTTGCAGGAGCGACCACTCTAGCGGACGGGGCTGCAATGGGCATAAAAGCCTTGCCCTTGCCCTTGCCCTTCTGCTTTTCCTGAACGCGCACATTGATCCAGCGACCCTGGAATTTGATGCCATTCGGGTAACGTCCCAAGAACGCCGTCGAATCCGCCTGGTTCAAGAACACGAACGCGAAGTGCTTCGGATTCGGGTTTGGGATCTTGATGTCGTTTAACTTGATCGGATTGAAGATTCGGCGGATGTAGGCCTCGTCGGCGTCGTCCGGGACATTACTTACGAACAACTTTCCGGATGGTCCAGCTGCCTTCCTATCGAGTCGTGCAGCCTCGAACTCGTCCATCTCGTCATCAGGAACGCACATCACGTGGATGGTTGCGTTCTTCCAGTAGTTGCCGTTCCATTCGGCAACGAACGAGCAAGCGACGGACACTGAATGGAATTGCACCAGAGCTGTGCCTGGTTCGGGGATAGCAGTCGCTTTGGTATCCGCAATTTCATCTTCCTCCTCATCGCAGTTCATGAGGCCTAAGTACTTGTTCAGCAGGAGATTCATGCTTCGCCTCGTGTGGTCCTCGGGGAGGTTTGTGATGAGTACTGTAGACGACCTGATAACCGATTTTTGCTCCTGAAGAAAGGCGGACAACCGCAGCATTGAGCTATCCGAAGGAACGTCCTCTTTAGGAACGGTCTTGACGCGGAGCTTGCGGTTGTCTCGACCGAAATGCTTTGCATTATATCGTTGGACTGCGTTCTCAGCATCTTCCTCAGTATTGAAGATAACATATGCTGTGCCTTCGTAGTTGCGGGCGGGACACAGGATCTCCTCAACCTTATCTGCGTCCTCGCGATAGAAGAGGGTGAACGCATAGGATGGTTCCGTGTGGTGCGGAAAACCCAAGATCTGGATGCTGATCGAGGTGATGGTAGGTTCCAATTCATGCTCAAAAGAAGACCGGCTTCGGGATATAGAAGCGTTTGGCCAAAGGTCAGTATCATAACCAACACCGGCCTGGCCCATTCGATTTGTAGCTTCGATGGGATCGACGATACCAGTAGCGTCTCTACCCAAGCCTTGGCCATGAACGTGGCACATCTTGGCCATCATCTTTTCCGCGAATGACAATTCTTTGGGCGCGGGTGACGACATTTTTTGAAATAAATGTGGTGTGTAATATGCTGGAAATCGGTAACTTGCGAGTGAGAATCTTGTAGATAGTAGAACTCGTAAATCAAGTGGTTGTTGGTGGTGTATACCAGTTCAGAATGGTATGCTTTTGTGTGTTTATGGAAGAGAAAATCGGAAGAAGCCAGGGTGCTTTTATATTTTCCCTGGGATAGCGTGAATTTTATGATCAAGCACAGTGCCTTTCACTTATTAGACATACCAACTTTGGGCATGCACAGAATGTGAATATATCGTGAACGGGCGCCGTGATGGCATAGTACATCGACAATGAAAGTCGTATATACATAGTGAAGGTAATTTTATACAGCGTAAGATGGTATATACTGAAGGAGTTGTGTGTGAATAACGAAGGTGGAAGCAGAGCGCTATTTGTGTTATCAGCAAGATACCAGCAGTGACTCTGTCTTCGGTGTTTGCATGAAAACGTGTAAGACATTTTCTATACAATGTAAGACAGTCTAAGAACAATGCATGATGGTTGACTTACAACGTAACTTGTTTGCGCCATAATGCAGGATGGCTGTAGCAAACACAATATTCGGAGATCTGCTAGATATCAATGCTGATGAAGAATATTGGTAGATATTAGCAGCCCATTATCACCGTTTGCTGCTCGTGCTTGCTCATAGGCCCAGAATATTCCAACAGCTCGTCACATGAACTGGATTATTGGAAATGGTTTGAATGACCACGAGAGTCATCTCATCCTTAGATCCAGTGGGTCATGATGTAATGGATGAAGTACCATTATCCAACCCTTCCAAGAGCCTTAACTCCTAACCATGCGATACCCCAACTCCCCACTACTCCTGCACTCCCTACAACGACCATCTTCAGCGTACCATCCACATTCCATGCATCCACCAAACACTGTAGAAACACGACCACGGGTGGGTGGACGAGGAAAGCAGGGTACGAATACCTGGGTAAACTCCCCCACTCCATATCCACATGTTCTCGGAATAGAGGTAGAAGACCAGATATAATCGACGCACCGACCCACTCGTTCAAAACTGCGTAGAAAAGAGCTGCAAGATTCCAACAGCCACGGGCTAGAACGAGGGTGTTTGGGTCGCGTAGCCAAGGGAAGAAGTGGCTCCAGAGTAACATCTCGATTATGAAACAGAGGGTGAGGCCAGATAGTAGGATCTTGCGGGTAGAGGATTGGATGAGAGCGGTGAGATCTATTCCCCAGTACGAATGGGAGAGAACACCGGCTGTGTAGGCTAGAACGTACTGCGGCACATATCCTAGTTGGAGGTTCAGTGGAACGAAGATTGTCCCTGTTGGGTAAACTGTGCGGACCAGAAATGACACTGTTATTGTGGTAGCGATGGCGAAGATAGTCAGGATTGGACCTGGTGGCTTCGGTACAGCAGAAATGGAGGAAGAACTTTTCCGTCGGGAGAAATCCTGAGGTCGGAGGACAACGTAAAGGATATCGAAGACGAGAAGGAGCGCACAATACCAAACCGGCCCTTGAACCCCTCTTAAAGTTCTTAGATGCTTCATAACGAGTTCTCTTAAATCTAACTCCCCCTTCCCCACTATCTTCACAAGCATCTTCGGAATCGGAGCCACAAAAATTGTATACACCAGTGTAGGTAATCCTAATCGCTTCCACTTCTCATTTAAGAATTCTCGACACGTACGCTTCTGAGCTGCAATGGAGGAAAAGTATCCAGAAAGGAGGAAGAAACATGCCATGAAGTATGTTTGGTTGATTGTATTGAAAGCCAGAAGGATCACAGAGGAGCCCCTGTTATGGTAGGTAGAAGTGTAGGACCAATCCCCTTCACCTCCATAGGCGATTGCGGTATGATGATAGATTACTAGGACAGTAAGGAAAGTTCGGAGATTGTCGAGGTACTCGAGGCGTGGCATGGCATGAGTACTTTGGATTTGGTGCAGGGTGTTGAAGATAGGGGGCTTTCTCCAAGTCTTGTGCTTCCGTAGTATTGAGAAGAAAGTAGGATGAATAAAAAGTAGAATCTGTAGGGACATCAAATGTCAATCCGTAGACTCCAATCAGGCGCGGGGTGATTGGCGTGCCAAGGGCACTATTCCCTATATAGATAATTGTATGCGAGAAATGCGAAGAGCGCTTCGTAAGCAAACGCCTATATGCGCCACGTACCTCCAATCGTGCAAAAATTAACATTATCAGTTACAAGAGCAACCCGTAGCATCTATTCAGTAACTTTAGTGTATCTCATAAATCATTTGGGTATCTTAGCTAGCATAATAACCATTCATCTCCAACAACACCAAAAGTCGATCGATCGTATTTTCTTCACTCGTTCCTCTTCCCTTCCCATAGCCTCTTTTCCCGGTTAAGCCTCGACACACGCTAATAAAGACTCTGATCTTTCCTTTGAAGCGGGCATAGACATCTTTGATGTTCTCCTCGCCCTTGGTTGGCAAGTTATTTTCGGTACCGGTATCTTCCAGCTGCTGTTTAGAGAAGAGTAGAATCAGCTCAAAGATATCTTCCAGAAGCGACATGACTTTCTTTTGTCTCCTTCTGAGAAGCAGCGAAAAAAAGATGCTATCAAGACACTGATCATGCGCCTTCTTGAGACTCTGCAGTCCTTCTCTTACACGGGTACCCATCTCCCCTGCGCGATCTTCTTCTCTCAGACGCTGTTCTACAGTGTCAATAAACGATTCGAAACTGCTCCAGTGCTCGCTGATACCTGTCTGAAATATGTATGTCGATAGGGCGGTGACAAAATGATGAGCTTCATTTCGGAATCGCCGGGACTCGAGATCTGAGAAAAGGCGAGGGAGGTGAGAAACCACGAAAAGCATGCGAATGAGACGTAATAAGAATTTGAAAATATAGTCGTACTTTTCCAATGATGTTGAAGTGATCACAAGGTTCAGAGGTGATGGTGGTACGTACTGCAAGCGGAGGAAGTCGAGGGCATGCAGAGAATGCGGATTCAGTATTTTCTCCATCTCGGAGTCAGATAATGTGCGAACGGCGAAGTTGAGCTGACCGGGCAGCTCTCCTTGATCTCGTCTTGGCCGGCTGTCTTGGGTAGATTTACCGTTCCACTTCAGTGTGGACATGTATAGGCGAGAGGAGAAGAAACTCTCACTTAGCACACCCATTAGAGCCAGTCTCAACTCGGAGCTTGCAGGGGGCCAGGTCGTACGGGAGCCGAGCTGGAGACCCATCTGAACACCGCTGCGCATAGTACCCTTCCGCCGTTCAGCTGTTTCTAGCTCAGGGCTAAATAACGCGGATGAGAGCCGAGAGGAAAATACACCATCCCCAAGGAGATGGTACTGTCTTTGTAATAAGAGATGAGTTCGAAGTTGATGTGATCGGAAAAATAGACGAAGGGTGGTTGCATTCACTAGCCGTGCTTGGGCAGCAAGGAGTGGGCCAAAAGATAGGTGTGGGGTGATCGATAACGGAGGTGAGAATAGGGAATGCTCAGAATCTTCCGGTAAGTGACCGTTGTCCGAGAGCATCTGTTCAATAAGGCAATAGAGATCAGAAGGTAGGCCGTTGAAAATCAGCTTCGGCTCTGCATCGAAAAGCTGGCCGGATTCTTGAAAATATTGTTCGAAGTTGAGATCTTTTACTTGATCTATAACCATAGCCGTGGAGCTATTGCTCTGCCGAGACTTAAGAAGGTCCGACTGACGAGAGTCCTCCTGGGAACCTTTAATTGAGTTGCGAAGTTCTTCTTCGTAAGCTTTAGCTTTGGCTGCAATTGATTCAACATCTTCCCAGGAGAATTTCCATTCCAAACCTGGGGCCTGAATGCCAAGTTTTGCAGCGGAGGCGAGTGGGTGTTCCGGATGATGACTTTTGAGAAAGCGGAGGCTATTTCCAACCTCGAAGATCAATTGCCCATCTTCTTCAGAGATAAATCGAGGCATCATATCGGCATTATATAGGTATTCGGGCGGACCTTGATCATTCGAAGCCTCACCCAGCGTAACAAAACTGTTTCGATCGGCGAAAGAATTTGCTTCACGCTCCTCTTGGAGTCCAATCCACTCGCTGACAAGCTCCATGCAAGGTTCAGCAACGCGGCTGAGTATCTGAGTTGAAAGGAGTCGCAGATCATCATCCTGTTGCTCTGTGATTTGGATTCGATGATACAGTATCGACGCTAGCTCTTCATTATTTCTCGCAGGTTTGATAGCATCTACCATACCAAGTACATGAATGAGAACTTTATGTGGTTTCTCAAAGAGTCGTTGTAGTTGGAGAATTGACTTCACGTCTTTTGATCGCCTTCCAAGATAGTCCTCAAAGGCAGACAATATCGTAGATGTTGCGCTTGCCAAAGCCACTCTCGCGGGAATTGAAGCATTGGATGCGTATGTGCGCTCAACAAATTTTCGAAGTTGCAGAAAAGCATTCCCAGTGTTGATAAAGTATGCGATGAGACTCTGCGCTGCAGGGAGGCTAAGGCCAGAAAGCTTTCCGTCTTGAATGGTTTGAACGAAAGCTTTGCGTTTCAGGTCGTAACGGAAAAATATCGAGGAGCGGCCGAGGCCTAGATTCAGCAAGGAATCAAGAAATACGTCAACCTTGATAATCTTTCCGGCTGACTTTTGGGGTAGCTCCTTTGATTGTCGCTCTATCGCTGCGTCAAAAGTCTTCGGACCCGCTTCCGAGACGTATGCTGAACGATGATGCTCAACATTGCCGGGATTCTCAAATGCCTCCCAGGTGTAGAATACCACATCTTTATTTGCAGGTCCCAGATCGAGGGCGATCTCCCATATCTCTTCATCCGTCTCTAAAGGCTCGATCTCGGTTACAATCGGAGACAGCTCAAAGCTTTCCAGGTCCGGAAGTGGTTCGAATTGAAAAGACTCAAGATCCGGCAGCCGGAGTTCGAGATCAAGAGATTTTGTGGGAGCATACGGATTGTCGAGCTTAATCGAAGGGACTGCAGGCTGTCAAACAATGCCAGACGCGTGGAAAGAGTGACGCGACTGGACTTACCATCAAGCTCTATCGGAGGGAAAAGCAGTGAGTCGCAAGCGGAGGCATCTTCGTAGAATTGCGATGATTTCCAAAGGTTGTCGGTATTGAAAGCATCGTGAAAACCCTCATGAGCCATGATAGTGGTGCCATGGAGTTGTAGTCGGAGGTGCCACTGCGTTCCCCACCGCGGTGAATTGACGCGCCGAAATTTCAGCCCTACTAGATTTGGAGCTCTGACCCCAACTCATTCACCTTCACCAAATACTGACTTCACTCCACATTCAGTTTTCTCTAACGCTTCTACCTTCCTTCCTATCCACCAAGGTTCTGATATCGTGGAATTAACGCATCTTGGGGTTCTAACTCCCGCTGCATCCACAGGCATTCGCAATGCCTCCACGAAAGAAGACGAAAGCTAGCGCAGCATCAACACCTCTTGCAGAATCACAGTCGCAACCGAAGACACCGGTGGAAAGCGGGCCTGCAACACAGTCGCAAGACCAAACCTCGCCGCAAAATGAAAATCTACTCAATGATCCGTGGACCGACGACCAGGAGACCCAGCTCTTCAAGAGCATGATCCGATGGAAACCAACAGGTGAGATACACTCACGTTGACTGCGTGGTCTATGCTCTTCTGACTTTATTGACATTTAACAGGCATACACAAACACTTTCGGATGCTATCCATTCACAACAATCTCAAATCCCATGGTTTCGCTTCCCCAATTACACCCCACACTCGAATTCCAGGTATCTGGACCAAGCTCAACCACCTCTACGACCTCGGCGCCCTAGACGAACGCGAGAATGCGTATGCTTTCAGCAGTCAACCTGATCCCTTTGATCCCGAAGATGCGGACAAAATCCCGGAATTCCAATTGCCTGAGGAGGATTATGGAGAGTTGATATGGGCTCGCCGATTCCATCCCTCTGATGCGGAAACCACTTCGTCCCCACCATTTATACCTACTTCGGAGGATAAAGGTCTCTATAAACCCGGATTTGGTTTGCTCGGTGAGCATTCCGATGCGGGCAAGGAAGATACACCTAGTGTGGCATCTCCCCCTCCTGCTGCCAAGCTAAAGGGTGGAGCACGTGGCGGACGAGCTGCTGCCAAAGGCGGACGAGGTGCAAAGGCTGCGCAGGCTACAAAGAGCAGTAAGAGGCAACCGACAGTCTCGGATTCGGCGGGGGACGAAGATGACGAAGAAGAAGAGGAAGACAGTGAGGAGGAGGAGGAGGTTGCCACACCGGCCAAAGGTGGACGAGGCTCCAAAAGGGGAAGACCTGCCAGGAGGGGTAGAAGGAGGTGATCTTGCCTGTGCTTTAAGAGGATGCGAGGAGTTCATCATGATACCCAGGTTAGGTGGTTTTCCGTGGCACGGCTCACATCAGGGGCTTCGTCAAGCAGTATTGAACGTTACTATGATAATCAAAGGTCGTACGGTAGAGACATGAAGGGTGAAATACAGTGGCTAAGATCCTCGCATGTGAGATCCTGAAGTTTAACCTCAAGCCAGGAAGCTTGAGGAACAAGAATATTCGAGCGCACCTGCCACTTCGCTTGTAGACGTCCCACTGAGTATACAGTCCCTTCAAGCACGAAAATGTTACTCCTCCACTTCTTCGAAAATAGAAAACCTCGATAGTATCGGCCCTTCAAATCCCTCGCATTCATTGGCCAACTTCCTTCCAAATGAGTCCTCGCAGATCGTGCCGCATTCCACAAAGCAGGCTCCTGTTCGCATGCCCACAAAGCACACTCGAAATCGCTTCCTTCCTGAACGTCTGTTGGGGACGCAATCATGGGATTCAGAAGCCAAAGGCTGTCCAAGTCGAGAAACTGCAGGATTTTGTGCATGAGCGATAACCACTCCTGTTGCGACGATTGCTGCGTTTGCATGGACCAATTTCGACGCATAAAAGGTCCACTTTGGAGCTTTATATGTCCGAGAGCGAGTCGCCGGATACCACGAGCCCCGTCAAGAAGTTTTAAGATTGTGTCTGCGGATAGTGTTGTGCCGCTGTCTGTCATAAGACGTAACTCTCGTAAGCCAGGCAAGCGGAGTGTGCCAAGGGATGGATCAATGGTTACCCAATTATCCTTGCTACTTACTCATCGCTAACTCCAGCATCTCCAAGTTTGGCATTCGATCTATCCAACGAAGAAACGGACGCCGGGAGGGGTGTAAAAGATCCACATCCATATTTAGCTGCATTTTCTCCAGAGGATGGAGGATCTGCGCCATATTCAATCCAACTGGAGATATATCGAGATGACAAACTGATGCATCAGACTGAAGCGCCTCGTCCCATGCATGATTCCCGGATAGAGGCATACTGAGTGATTCCAGCCGGACTGTGGGTTTAGCGAGTGATAATCCTATTATGAGGAGCGTGAATGCCATCCCTCCTCCAGCACATTGTGGACTAGCAGGGCAATAACGAATATGTTTTAGGTTCGGAAAGCCATTGAAGCTCCAACGCACTCCCTCCAAGTCATACTTTTCCTCCGGTGACGTCCCCCGCTTCATCGGACAAAGACTTAGAGTCGTGATGCAAGGTGCGTATTCCTGACTCTGCGAGAGGTCTTGAAGGCAGGCTATACCCTGGCGCGATTGAGGAAAGATCGTTTCGTTTAGGACTTTGACGAATGAGTCCTTCGTCGACGTCCGAAAGCCTGGACATGCACGCCGCATATTCAATATAGCACGCCGCGATGATGATGTGAGCAGCTGCCAGCGTTCGGTTGGAGGGAACTCATATTCTTCCAAATGCTCGGAGATCAGCTGGACAAGTTCGACGGGTAGCTTGTCCATGGTGGTTGTTGTTGGTAGGGTGTCGAAGTCAAAGAAGTGATGTAGATGTTTTCATTCTTTGAGGTGAAAAATCAAAAATCACTGCCGAAGGGTTTCACTGCATTCATGCCGAGGTGAGTGGTGATCCCTACTTCACCATTCGATTGTCGTTAAGTAAACTTGTCACGTGCCTTTGCCCTCCTAGACTAACAATTCATTTCGCCTGTAGAAGCTGAATATCGATCCAAGACTGTCACAGTATGCACGTGAGGCCTGCCTGACTGAGCTATAGGACGGATCCTTGGTTTCAGTAGAGGTGTAAAGAGGCTTGGCAGTGTTCGGCTATATGGGATAGGTGTCTGTATTTACGCCTTTTAGGACGCGGCAGCTGTAGTACGTCCCACCTGCTTCCTCAAAACAATTCCTTGATCTCACGGAGCCCAGATCATATGCTGGTATCTATATCAAATACGACTCGACGGCATTTCGCTCCCTGATCTTCAGACTCAACACATCAACACAGAGAACTATTGCTATTTATTTGCAAACCATACCTCCCAGACCTCAGCTACTCAAATTCATGTCGAGCGGAGTGCCTCGGTTGTCTTGCAGCACCAATTGGGTTATAATGTCACTGTTAACGCCGTCTATTCAGATGCACACCACACGATCCTCTCCAAAATCGGAAAGAATATTGGATTTCCCAAAGTCCGTTATTCTATGGCGGGACGATCCTACGCATCGTACCACTTAACACGGCGGGGTATTCGGGTATAATTTCATCTCTATCTTCTAACCAGTTACCTTAACAATGGGGAATGAGACTCTCATAAACTGACTTGGCCACCAGATATCCACACCCAAGTTCGACGCAACCTTCAACACCCACTCCGGTTCCTTCAAGAACTGCCTAGCGACCAGAATAACATCAGCCATGGGCTGTTTACCATCCTTGGCATCGGTCATCTCCTTCGCTACCTCAGCTTCCTCGTGGATACCGTTTTCGAGCTGGGCAACGATGCCGGCCTGCTCGACGATATCTCTCGCCTGTTCTGCTTCCGTGATCAGGCCGACAGCCCCGATAAGAAGTTTCAACTTATCGGCATGCACGGCGCTCCTAATACGGTTGGCTATCTCCACGTGGGCGTCCTTGGTGTTAACCCCGTCGATACGTTGGCCGGGATGGTTGCCGCCGCTGCTGACGTCCAACAAGTCAACGCCCAGAGTAGGAAGTTGTTTGGCCACCTTGATCGTTGACTCAACATCCCACGATCCTAGTTCCTTGCCTAAATCGGTATCTTCCATATATTCGGTCGATGATATGCGAAGGAAGAGCGGTGTACTGGCCGGAATAACGTTCCTAATCGCCTTGATTACTTCAAAAAGAAGTCTTGTCCTATTTTCAAAACTACCGCCATATTCATCCGTCCTTTGGTTAGAGATTGGCGACAGGAACTGGTGCAGAAGGTACCCGTGTGCAGCATGGATCTCAATCACGTCAACTCCAGCCTTCACACTCCTCTCAGCCGCCTTTGCAAAATCCTGCACAACCTCCTTAACCTCTTGCGTCGTCAACGCCTTAGGCGGCCAAAATCTGCTCCACTCACTATCGAAAACCCCATCCCAGGTTTGGCTTACTCCGCCGGAAGGCCCTTTCACGTCGTCGGGCCAACCCCCAATATCTTTGTCAGCGCGCTTCGACTTTCTGCCGAGCACTGTCGATAACCAAGGGACAGCGGTACTACTCTTGCGGCCAGCGTGCGCCAGTTGGACGCCTACGAGCGCACCCTGGGACCTGACAAAGTCGGCAACTCGCTTCAAGCCTGCGATTTGCGCATCATCCCACAAGCCAGGACAATTTGGTGAGATCCGCCCGTTAGGCTGCACGCTTGTAGCTTCGACGAAGACTAGAGCCGCTCCTTTGATAGCATAATGGCCAAGGGTCGCAACGTGCCAGTCCGTTAGGGCACCAATTTCAGGCCCAGATTCTGCAGTGGAGTACTGGCACATGGGTGAGACGATGATGCGGTTGCGGAGAGCGACATTGCGGATTTGGAGGGGTGTGAATAGCGTGGGTGTTTTGGAGGAGAGCTCCTTTGGAGTGCCGGGCGAGTGTAGATGCTGTGGTGTGAAGTAGGGGATGTCCGGAACCGGGGTGTTGAGGTTGGATGGAGCCATTGCGGTGGGGAAGTACTTTGCTTGGATGATTGAGAGGAAGGGAAGGTATTCTTATATGCGCATTGGAACATGATTTACTATCCCAACATGGGCAATTTACATAAAGTATGTCGTCTTTTTTCACCAGTGATAATGCTGAGCTGTCGTGTTTTCTTCCGGTTCCGCTGATGGTCTCTTCCGGTTCCGGTACGCGACATCGGCTTTGGCTCGGAATTGGTGTCTAAGGGCCTCCTCGCGAAGACTACCAACTTACGGAGTTCCAATCGATCCCCTTGTTATAGAGGTGAACACGAATCGCATATTACAATTGTGTCAGAGCGGATTCAAGGTGCTTCAAGGACATGTCACTCACTTGTACTGCTAAAACCATACGCTAAGGTACCTGTCAACATGAATATGTAACAAGGCGCAACCGATCCGTTCCCCGGCCACTTCAGCAGCATTTTGCCAGGCGATAGAGGACCCTATCTATCTAATATCCCAACTAACACATCAACAATTAGAAACAATAGCTAAATCCGACGCTTGTAGAACCTATATCCACATGATCTCCCGGTTCAGAATAGACTGTAAGCTACCTTCCAACGTTCCTTTTTGACTCAGAGCATTCGCATCAATGCCATCTCTCCTTATTACTTTGGCCAGTCTACCTCTTCATTCAACAGTGAATGAACTGCTAAATTTATATCTTGTTTACTCCTACTATAATTGAAACGAAAACTAGATTTCTATTTACTCTCCCGCCTTTACTCTCAGTAATGTATGTACATATACTCTCATACCCTTCAGATACTTTATAATACAATCTAATTTGTCATTAGCAATATAGCTAGGAGGAAAGCCAGGCTATCCGTACCATTTTCTCTTTAGAAGGAAGGTTCCCTTTCGGATGCCCATTGAAAGATAAACGCCACCCAGTTTCGACGGAGCAGTCTTGTAGTCAAAGACTGGTGGTGAGACGATATCTAGCCGACGTTTGAAGGAACCGAGAGCTTATGATCCTGTTTTCACATGCCTTTATGCCTCAGTATAGATACGTCTCTCCACAGCGTCTTTCATCTTCCTAGCCGGGAACATTAGGATTGTGTATTGACTCGCTCCCCTTGAAGATCCTCCGGAAGTGTTGAGCTGTCTTTCTTGGGTCCGTCGCCAGATATACTATCCAAGGACTCTCTTTCATCCTCAGACTCGAAATAATCCTCCACCAGTTCAGGAAGTCCAGGATGGAGAAGCTCATGCGCGAAATAAGGAATCGGATTCACAAGGTCATCCTCCTCATCGACATCATCCGGATCATACAAAAGATCGCCCGGAAACGTGATGAACATGCCAGTCTCTCCCAACTGCACGGGCTCAAGATCCAGATCGCTGTTTTCGCGAGGGCACGAAATGGTATCCCAGTCCACAGTGTCGAAGTCGTTTCGTGAGAAGTGTTGGAAGGATTGGTCGGATAGAGAGAACACCTCTCGGCGATCCCAGATTCGCCGGAACCATATCTTGTCTAGGGGTAGCTCGTCGCGGATTGTTGAGAAGACGTTTCTCCAGCGTCCGTTTCGGAGCTTGAAATCTGCTATCTCGAGGGATCGTAGGGTGGAGCGGTGTCGGAGAAGAAAGCTGATGAACTCGTTCTCGCGTGCATTGAAGCCGTATAAGCGTAGTGTTGTTAACTTCTTGATAGTGCTGCTCCCGAGAACCCTGCTCAGAGGAGTCCTATACCATATCTCGCTGGCGAAATAAATGGAGAGAGACTGAAGTTGTGGCAATGTACCGAGGAATTTGGAAATTGTACCGTTGTTGAGGCTCTGGTGGGTCTCTGCATCGAGAGTGGAAGAGTTCAAGAAGTCCAGCTTCAACGATCGCAAGTTCTGGAAGTTGTTCAAATGAGCGTAGCGTATCCTTTTATCAGGTAACTCGAGGACGGTCGGTCTGTTCGTATAGATTCTGAATCTGGAAGGCTGTACTTGTGACTGGAACAGCGCACAGTTGATTGCCTGCAGGATCTTCTTTTCGTCTTGACAATGTCTTGCCTTGTCGGTACATTTGATCGACAACATGATAGATGTCACTCTCGACCCAAGGCGCCTCAACGCGCTTGCCAGTAATGTGATTCCCTCCCCTCCTTCAAACAGGAACTTATCGAATTCGACAGTACTAATCCGGAGAGTATGAATGTGGCGTGCATATTGCTGGTGTTCCGAGATATCGATTAAGTCCAATAAGCTCTTTCTAGATAATGAGACCCATCTCACTTGAAAGAAGTTCTCCCCGAAAAGATTGGAGGCTGCTGCACGGAATTTTTTACAAACCAACCGGACTGAGCGAAGGTTGATAAGGAGCGCATCTTTGGCGTTTGCCACAGGGTGAGTAAGCCGTGGTCCACGATCAGGAGAATCTTCCCATAGCTCTTCTATTATCATAGATAGGAGTTCGGCAGGGAGGCCATCCATTCTCGATATCAAAAAGTCTAGATGGTAGAGGGGATGGCGAGTGAAGAGTAAGATAAGACCCAATGCTTGGCGAATAACTGGAAGAAAGCACCCAACGTGGGAAGCTAAAGGATGCAATGAGACTCCTTTTTCTGCTTGGGTAGGTCTGCCATCGATGAATAAGGCCCCGAATGGAGCGCCACTCGGCACACTTCTCTGATTCGGGAATCCTGCCAGCTGATCTAATTTTGATTGACGATTGTCACACTACCAGGAATGCGGAGAACCCTAGTCATCTGTATGTTACTCGATGCTGTGAATTGAGTACTACTGCAAGACGTCGAGACGTTCTGCATACCATAGGTAGTTAGCGCCATGGAAAGACTCCGGCGTCGCTGACCGAAGAACAAGTCGCAAAATTCGCTTGAGGCGCACCATTATATGAACTTAATTAAATGGGGTTCCAAGGAAAACGCATGATCGAACGTCTAGCCATATAATTGTTTGCGATATGGAAACCAAGATGTTCGTGGCATATCGGGCCCATTCTCGCTCTGAAGGATCGGAAACATCGCAAATCCTAAGTCCGGGTCAGCATCTTGTATCACTAGGAAAATTTTCATCTTGATCCAAACCGCCAATGAGCTTTACATCAAGGGCCTTACATTTTTGTGCAGAAAAAGGGGGATTCGGACTGCGTACGTAGTAACAGCGCTCTTACCAGAGCATGCGGATCGGCGCGACGCAGGGGTAAGCCAACAACACCCATCGCAGCCTCACTCATCCTAATTGTACGGATGCGATCCATGCGTGCATACTGTCAGACTCAATGGTTGCATACCTGAGGGCGAGTTCAGAGGTCAGACTCAGGGCAGTGTCAGTGGTGGAGGCGTTAATGTCATTTTTAGCAGAAGAATCAAACACCAGAAGCACGTATCAAGCCCGGAAGCAAAACCGACTGCCAAACTGGACAAGGAGTATATGATCGAAAATGAGAACCAAAAGTTAATGTGTTTAGAAATGGTAAGCATGGTTTCAAGTAGATACCGATCTACGGTCATCATTCAATAGAGGTTGGGGTTGCTCTCAACCCGCCCCCAGATCCTCCGATCTCCCAACCAGATCGACAACTTGTGGCTTCTTCAGCCATTATTGGTCTTTCTTATCTAGCTCGATCGATATGTTTCATGAGATTGTTTCAGCATCTAGTGTCTATATTGCCACCATACCTATCAACTCCCATGGTGATAATCACGTGCGACTTAGAACAGCCTTGAAACATATCTTTTGCATTAGCAACACGACTGCACTCATTACAGAAAGAAATCTCATCGACTCGTGATGCACACCAAACACCGCCTAGCTAAGCTTAACGATCACTTGCATCCGCATATCCTGTTTCGGCGACCGAATCCAATGCCAAGACCCGGCCAACTCAAGAGTAACAACAACGCCAGACTCCAGAGTGCAACGCGTGATACAGATCAAAGACTTCTGCATTGCATGCCCCTTACGGACGTCCTTGTGAACTCGTCCTCGGTCTCCTTGTTGGCTTCCATCTACTTCTTACCTCTTTCCTTGGCTTTCCATAAGCCCCTTAAACAAACTTCCGTTCGTCTTCATCAACAAGGCTGGAGGTCCGACTTCCGCGATATGACCAGCATCCATGACCACGACACGATCAAAGTCGAGAATAGTATCCAAGCGATGAGCAATCGCGATTATGGTGCGGTCAGCGAAAGCTGAACGAAGAATCTGTTGCATAAGGGCGTCCGTGCCTGCGTCGACGCTGAAGAGTGCAGTATCGTTAGCATAGAATGATGGAAAGAACCAGAAGGGCTCGTTACCTGCTCGTAGCTTCATCTAGTACTACTATTTTGCCCTTCATCAGAATCGCTCGCGCCAGGCAGAAGAGCTGACGTTCGCCTTGGCTGAGAAGTCCTTCAACATTGTCAAGTGAGACATCAAGAGCAGATTCACCCAGCCCTGCTGCATTGCTCAGTTTCTGCCACAGTTGTACACTTTCCAAAGCTTCTTGCATTTGAGAATCGGAGACCGAGGGACTCTGTGTCGAAAGGAGCCAAGGGACAAGATTGTGTCTCACAGTACCGCGTAGGAAGAAGGGTTCCTGAGGCAGTGCAATTATTTTAGAACGAAGGACAGAAAGTGATACAGCGTTGGATGGTATTTTGTCGATTAGTATTTCACCGGATTGTTCGTGAAGAAGGCCGAACAATGTGGCGACGAGACTGGATTTCCCACTTCCGGTGCGACCACAGACTCCGATTTTCTCTCCTGCTCTGATGTTGAGGTCAATATCATGCAGCACCGAGTCTCCGTTCTCCGAATAGCTCGCTGACAAATTTTTAAATTCGAGGGAGCCAGTCAGTGGCCAATCTTCTGGTGGGTTGGTTGTTGAAGCTCCTTGGTCTTCGGCCGGAGTTTGTGTAAATTGCCTGATACGTGCAATCGCACTGAGACTTGTTTCTAGATCAGTCCAAGCAGTGATGAGAATTCGAACGTAAAGTCCAATGTCCATCTATATGTGTTAGCCTTATAGTGATGGAGTAGCTATCTCTGGGATACTTACAGCTGCCACCAGAGCGAGCCCGAGGAATCCAGGATCAACCTTTGCTCGTAGACCAACTGCCAGACATACAATCACAGTGACCAACCCCGCTGCCATCAACTCCAAGACAAGATTTAGCCAATTCTGGATAGCGAAGAGCAAATAGAATGGTATTTGCGATTGGTGGAGGTACCTGTCGTTCTTTTGCTTGTATGCATCTGACCAGCCAAAGGATCGAATCGTCACGATTCCGGCCAAAGTCTCCAGGAAATGAGTACAGATTGGGGCCTTGGCTTCTAGATCCATCAGACGAACCTGTCTCGAGGTCCGTAGGTACACACGCTGAATGGCCCATCCCACAGCGGTGAGAAAGGGGATGGTCGCAGCAACCGGCGGAGTTGCGACAATGACAAGAGCTACCTGTGCGACGAGTTTTACTATTCCCGATGTTGAATTGACCCAAGCATTCTGCAGTTGATTGTCAACGAGAAAAATATCTTGAGAGAATCGATTTGTGATGGTTCCGATATCTGTGGATACAAGGAACGAGAATTTAGCTCGCATAAGAGCATTTAGCTGCCTGGCGTGCAATGCCAGGCTGGAGCGTGGAATGAACCACAGGGCGAAGTGCGTCAGCCAAAGTCCAATAAGAGTGATATCCAAAGCAGTAATCCCTATGAAAATCGATAGGTTCCTTTCGATGGAGCTTTTAGATGGGTTGTTGGATTGGGCCCACCATTTCAGCCACAAAAACTGAACGGTTGTGGTGCATATGCTGAGCACTAGAAGAATGAAGTAAAGAGTACAATGAAATGTACCAATTGCGGACAAAAAGAAGAGCAGACTCCGGGTATCTCCTGATCGTCTAGACACGTCATCATCGTCGCCTTCTTCGGCGCTGACAGTCATCTCACTTGATGCAATCGGACTTTCGACTTGATCTATTTTGCCCAATTCATCGATCAACTCTGTCTCGTTGTAGTGGACTTGATTATCCGCATTTTCGTTCAACAAAGTATGGAAGTCGACATTCTTAGTGACGAGTTCTTCGTATGTTCCGTCTTCAACTATACGACCAGCTGATACGAGTATGATTCTGTCCACCTGCCGAGCGAAATAAGTTGCGTGGGTTGCCAGAATGACTGTCGTTTGCGATTGTCTCAGAAGTCCGTTGCGGCCGAAGACACGATCAAAGACAAGCTTTCCAGTCGCATTGTCAAGGCCGGAAAGCACATCGTCGACAATGACCACAGGTCTTCTCCCATAGAGAGCTCTTGCAAGAGATATTCTGCTCCTCTGACCACCAGAAAGAGAACCTCCTTTGGAACCTATTATGGTACTATCTCCTTTCCTCAGTTCGGCGAAGTCTCGAAGAAGCCCACATGCGGAAGTAACGGTATCGTACCACGCGCGATCGAACTCATCTTCGCCTATGATGTTTTCTTTGATTGTAGCATTTCTTAACCACACTGATTGATCACAGAATGCCAAACTTGAAGAAATAGGGCTCATAGACCCAGCTTCGAGGCCAGTTTCGCCAATTAAAGACCGAAGAAGAACTGACTTGCCGGCACCAACCTTGCCCACCACCATCGTCAATGAGCCTGAATTGAGAGTCAGGTTGATGCCGAAAAGAAGAGGCTTGCCTTCTTCCACAGCAAACGTCCCATTCGAAACACAGCAGACTTCGGAGGTACCATGCTGATTGCGCAAGGGACGTAGCTCGACATGATTCAAAGAGCCGTCGTCCGGCGGAATCTCATCAGCCAGAAGGCTAATCGAGTCGCGCTTCAAATAGGCCTGAATTCGTTCCAGAGAGGCTATGCCGCCTTGTAGCTGCGGAATTTGCTGAAGCGTTGATACCATCGGAGACGTCACTAGTTTCAACGCCGAAAGAGACCCAAAGAGGACATTGAAATCGAGTCTTGGCCCCCCGACTTTCCACAACGCAATGACACCGAAAGTAACGTAGGTAGCTACTGAAGTGAGCTGAAAGATGACGTGTGAAATGACGAGCACATATATTTTAAGCTTCCGGACGAATCTATGCGCCGCAACTTCGAGTTCTCGGAGGCGAGTCAACATACTAAGGACAGTTTCAGTGAGTCCCAGCATTCGAATGCCTTTTATACAGCCAGTTGCATATGCAATTGTGGTAACTCGTTTCTCTGTGGCAACGACCCAAGCAGTTTGACGTGGTTTAATCACTTTTCCAACATATAAACTGATTCCGGTTGCCACAAGAATTGTAATGAGTGGGGCAATAAAAGCGATGCCAAGATGAGTATACAAGATGTAACAGGCTATGGAGGCACTGATCAGCATGGCCCAGAATTCGTGCATATATTTGACAGCCGTGAGCACCTTTTCGACATCGACATTCATCAGTACAGTTGCGGATCCAAGGTTGACGTCCTGGGGAGCTATGCGGAGTGTCCGATGATATATCAACGCAATGAGGCAACTGCGGAGTTTTGTAGAGAAACGTGCAACACTTTGCGTATACCAGCTCGAAAATATTGCCAAGAAGGAGTAGTTGAGAGCAAAAGCGGCAATGAGGCCGTATCCAGCGTTCTCAGTAACTTGATAGTCTTCGGCTTGGACGAATTCAATCATGGCGGTAATAAGGAAGGGCTGAGCCAAGGTTGTGGCCATGAATATCAATCTGAAGCTCGTAATTAGCTGGAGTCTTCAACAGAATTTACGGCATACCTTACCTAGGAATCACTGGGAGACATAGATCCAACCACAAGATCTTGAAAATCACTCGGGCAAGCGGCGCTCTGTTGGATTGATCTTGCTTGAACCACGCCTGCTGAAAGGCTATCAGCCGTTCTTCAGAGGCAAGATCGGCATCGACATTGAAGAGATCGCTAGGTTTCAGGACTTTTCGGTAGCCGTTTTTGAACAAGCCATTCAGATACCAGAATAGCCTCTTGCCAAAGAGTCCAATGGTCTCTTCCGGCGGCAGGGTGCGATCACGATCGGAGTAGAATAGCTCTCGCTTATCTAATGATTCCAGTAATAGTAAAAGTCCAGTCAAAAAAGTGTGGATGGAGGCAGACGTGACAAGGCTTGTTGGGTACTCCATCAGAAACAGCGTCCTCAATCGAACTGCATCACACAGAAGTAAGATCAAGAGAAAGAACTGGAGAAGATGACTTGGCCTCACCGCCCTCGTATGTTCTAGGCGGGAAAGTGTAACAACGACAAGAGAGCCAAGAAACTCCAAAGAAGCCGAAGCAATTGAGATCTTCGTCTTAAAGCTGTCGATTTCACTCCACAGGATCAGCATCAACACGGCAGAAATGGCGTATAGACTACTCGTGACCTGCCACGGCATGGTTAGCAAGCTAAAATAGATGCTCCTTCAAGCACTACACAAGCAGATGAATCATGTCTCATACAAGTTTAAGGAATCCTAAATGAGAAACCCTAGTGACCCGATTCTTGCGCCTTCGAAGGGTAGCCAATCGGACGGGTGCAAGAAGAAGAAATGAAGCTTGTGGGAGCAACCCGAATATGGAGTCTTCGAAGGCCAAGGTGAAATCGAATCCACCTCGACACGATCCAATGCCTGGGCCGAAAGAGCCATCGGTTTGACAGACTCGAGACATGATGGTAGATGGAAGTGGCTGGTTTCGCAGCCAAGCAGAGACGGTGAACGAAGTTGGCCTCGACGATGACTTGTCCTGCTTGACAAGCCGACTTTATGTGACCGTATGAGCTACTAGAGCAGGCCTTTGGTCAGGTTTCGTAAGACCATACGCAATAGCTGTGATGCCTTGAAGTGTAGGCATCGCTGAGGACGAAGTTCTGCTGGGACGCGACGATGACCGGTCTTGGAGCCAATTGCAATTTTCGGCTTAGATTGGCCTATCACCACGGCAATTAGCATCACGATTAACGAATAAGAGGCGGCTGTCGCTCGCTGCGCTGCCTGGAGAGCCGATGAAAGACGAAGGATTCGGCTTCTTTCTCACCTTCTCCTCTCGTCCAAGCGTCTCCCGAGGTGCTTAGCAGGTTGCAGGATCACATAATGGGAATGGCGGAAGCAACCTTTGAAAGGTGCTGACTGTTAGAGTAGCTTTGTGCCCCGAGTAATTCGTTGCCAGGGACTATCTCCATATTTAGTTGACGAAGGTGGAGGGTGTATGTATGTGCTGTGTACTGTTATGCATGGCGTAACCCCCGCCCGTTTCTCTGACACTCAAGTGAGAAACTAACATGTCTTTTCGGACAGCTTCTCTCACCGCATCAACGCTCCCGACCACTCGCATCTCTACATTTTACCTTGCTTTTGAGCTTCATGCATCTTTTGTAATCTGTTCACGCAAGATAGCCTACATATATGCTTCACCCCACGGCGAAAGACTCGTTCGGGAGGGACCACGTGGTAGCACAACCCGCCATGTCCGGTCACACAGAGTCCCGGGCCAAAGCAAAAAAGATATGTTGACTGTTCCCAGCCTTGGTAAGAGAGAGGTAGTATAAATCTCCGCATTGCTGTTCATTTGATTTTATGAATCAAACACTTCCTTCTACACAACTACTCCGCTTCCTATTTCTCATCCGAGGATGCTGCTCGACTGTCTCCACTAGCTGCAGGAGGCGCAATCCACAAACTCTACATTTAAACCCACCCTTCTTCCTCCACTTGAAACTGTTGACTCTGCTTCTCTTTCCGTCTTCGTTCAAACTGCCGATTCGAGTTGCCAAGCTGGTTCATATTGCCGGTTACTCTTGCTGTCTCGACTTTGCTGGACACCAAGCTTCCAAGCTCTCAGCTTTCCAAACCACCGGTGCTCGAGAATTTGATAGAGTTTTGCCCCGAGTACACCTCACACAAATCCAACACAAAACGGTCGACTTCAAAGCAGCCAAGCCCGTATCCTCGTACAGAGAAAAGCGTACAACACCAGGCGTCGAAGGACCTGACCTCTGTGACGCACGCGTAAATCTTACTCGTCAATCTGTTTCAAAATAGTCACCGAGCTTGCAACTCCACCCGGGCAACTTCTCCAAGAACTCGGCGCATCGAATAGCTGCAACGGTCCGCATCCCGCCCGTCGTGCAGAAAGTTCTCGGTCCGTCTTGCCAAATCGATACGAGTCATCCACCAGATATACAAACACTATATCAACCAGCGGCGGAGCTATCAATCACAGCGTACCTCTCAGTGCAACCCTTCACACATCTTCTTCCAAATGGCCACCCAAGCCCCCCGCAAAGACTCCTTCCTCAGCAACCAAGCCCCAGGCTCAAAATCCCCACCCGTTGCTCCCATCATCCCAAACATCAGTCCGCCCACGACCGAACCCCATAGCTTCCTCTCCAACCGTCACGCAGCAGCTCAAGGAAAAGCCGAAGCGAAATCAGCGACCGAAGCTGAAGACAAGCCAGCAGCCGAATCTGAAGTCAAACCAGCGGCCGAGCCTGAAGCCAACTCAGAAGCCAAACCCGCAACCTCCACCAAATCCCCCTTCACCCCACCCCCTCCCAACTCCATCGCTTTCACCACCATCCCCGTCACCTCCATCCCCCGCGCCCAGAACTTCTACTCGGCCGTCTTCGACTGGAGCTTCCCTTCACCCCCCGGAACCTCCGGAAACCAAGCCATATTCTTCACGCCCGGCAATACCATGGGCTCATTGACTCAGACGACGGCAGAGGGGAACAATGCCTCAGCCGGTGGAGGAGTGGTGAATTTCATCCTTGTGGCCGATGTGCAAGATACGCTTCGGAAAGTTGTAGCAGCGGGTGGGGAGGTTGAGAAGGAGGCTTGGGTTGAGGGGGGACATAGTGAGTTGGCGCGGTATAGGGATAGCGAGGGGAATTTGGGGGGCGTTTTGAGGTGGTTGGTTTGACGAAGGCATCCTAAGCACCCACATCATGCCATGACATGAGAAGCTAAGATTACTGCTGGGCTGGAGTCCGATTTCTTTGGTGAAGGAAAGGAGTACGTGGTTCTCAAAAAATTTCCTCAATCACGCAGTTCACGACTTTAGAATATGTAGCCAGATGAGATGAACGATTATAAAAATCTTCTGCCTCCTTCACATTTACCTGCTTTGCCTAGCCTAGCCTGGTTAACTTTCTATACCCAACTCTAAACATGATGAGTGCATGTTCCAACAATACCTCCCCCCAAACCACTCCCACCACCACTCTCACCAACACCACACAACAAAATATGAGAATAGGAAATGGCAGAAAGAACACCGGCCAAATAAACATCCATAATTCAAATCCGTAAAGTCCTTCCATCCCATGATGGCCGCGTTCCTATACGGGGGGTTCCATCCGTCCGTCAGTCCGTCCGTCCGTCCGAGAAAAAGAAAAGAAAAGCAGAAGTGATTTGCCAAGCTACTATAGTGAGTAAAAGAGACGAAGATGAGAGTTGATGAGAGAGAGAGATATGAGGAGAGAAAAAAAGAGCTTAATAAAAAGAAGTCTCGCGGACATATGTAACACGCCGAGCTTCCAGATAGGAGAAAGGAGGATCACGAGTAGGAATAAGGAGAGACAAGATAAAAACAAAAGTAGACATACAATTCTGCCCGTCAGAAGGGGGCGCGTAGATAGGAACGGCGCCCTAGCAGGCAAACGCAAGAAAAAGCGAAACATCGCAATTGATCCTCGCAAACAGGATAGATTTACTGCAAAGAGGCTTTGTGGCTGGAAGGAACCCTTGCTAAAGGACTTTTTGGATAAGAAAAGAACTCGCAGACACAGGAATAGAGAAAAGAAGAGAAGAGACAATGATTCCTTCCCTTTCTCTCTCCCTCTCTCTCCCTCCCGCTCTCCAACCGGGGAATATATAAAAAAGTGAGGGAAAAAGAGGTTCCTTCCTCTCCCCGCCGTGTGAAAAGAAACACCTAAACTCCGATGCTGGCTGTTGCGCTCGAAGAGTTGAGGCACAAGATGACTGATATTCCCAAAGTTTCCCTGACTCATGAACCCAAACCCAAATAAACGTGCTCCAAATGACTCAATTGGGGGAAGGGCTCGTGATAATTCGGCTGCGTTAATGGTGATGATTAAATGGCGCCCACGATTATGAATGGCGAGTATGGTAGATATGCACAGAGAGGTGAAGCTGATGTCGTCCCCGTGGATGTGAAGTCGAGGATGCGTGGATGGGAGAGAATTGCAACGCTATCATAGAATCCCAGAGTCTTTGAGGGCATTCTGCAGTATGGTTTCCTTGACTGCAGCGAACACGAGTCGAATGTTTGAGGTATCGGTAGCTTGCGTTAAGCTTAACGATAGTTAGCATGCGCAGAACCACGACCTTGTATGAGAACGTGACTTACTGAGGATATAGATTTAAATGCGCCCGATTTACTTGGTTGAATCTCCACAGCAGGTACTTGGCGGCTCGATTCACGTCGTTGCCGCCAGAGTAGTCGGGGAAATAGTTCCCCAGAGGAGATCTTGCGAGTTTCGCTTTGAACAAATCGACTTTGTTCAAAAACAAGATGATGCTGGTTCTCATGAACCATCGTGAATTCACGACGGAGTCAAAAAGGACTAGACTCTCCATCATTCGGTTCTAGTTGCAATAAGAATCAGTGGGGGCCCAGAACTCTAGGCTTAGAAAACATACCTGACTACTCTCCTCCAGTAGGACCTGGTCATATTCGCTGAGGGCCACGCAAAATATGATCGATGTGACGTTTTCGAAACAGTGTATCCATTTTTTCCTTTCGCTTCGTTGACCCCCGACGTCGAACATGCTGCAGTTTCAAATTAGCCGAGCCACCGGAAATCTGCCGTTTTGTAGGTCCACGTACTGTATACTCAACTGACCCATCGTAAACCTCGTTTCGTAGATACCAGTGGTTTTTGTACGCGCTCGGAGGACATCGGATTCAATGGGTATGTAATCAGGTGCTGCTATTCGGGATACTTCGTCGAAGAAGCTGGGATATGATTAGCATGCGCTTCGAGCTAGACGCCAACGGGTGCCATACTAGGGAGCGGAGTCCATAAGATAAAATTCGCTGGAGTGTTCGAGAACTTTTGGCACGCAAGCGTCTCGCCAAAGTGAGGTTACTGCCTGTCCGACCTTCATGTCAAGAGGTTTTTCTGGGTCGGGATCCACCACGTATTCCATGAGATATTGACAATATTCGTCGTTACCGGGCTCTTCTGGTTCGACTTTAAATTGATGCATGGCGCCTATTAGTGCTTTCGCGCAGTCGATAACGTTCTTGTATATCGTGAGCCGGTACATGGCCAGTTCCTCCACCGTGTAACCATTTTGATGGATGATCTTCATCTGCTTCACAATTGTAGATTTACCACTCTCACCGGAGCCTAGAATAGCTGATATTAGCTTGCGTACGATTAAACCACATAGGCTCAGCTGGCTTACCCAGAAGTAGGATCTTGCATTCTCGTCGTAACCGGCGGGAATCCTCCTCAAGCTTTCGGTCAATTGCTTGGCTTCGTTTCTTCTGCTCAACATCGTCATTGCTTGTGCTCATGCAGATACCCATTGTGCTTGTAGATCGTTGCGGCTCGCTGCCGCCGGAAGACGGAAAGATGATGTCGGAGGAACAAAGCTGAGGCGCTAAGCTGAGCGCGTCGCAAGGGAGAGGAGTCCAAGTCGTTCGCAAAAATGAGAGTCAAGTGTTTCAAATGGTAGAGCCGCGAGACGATGCGGCGGGCGAGCAAGTTCGAAGGGCGACGGAAGCGGAGGCCTGGCGGCGGTCGAGGCCTGAGACAGCCCAGTCAAGAGCGGTGTCGTTGATGACGCTCTATCGAAGCGTCAACAGCAGCGTTGAACGCCAGCGCTGTGGATTGTTCCTTTGGAGGATATTCCTCCGCCACCTTGTGAGGGACCGTTGGAAGCCAGAGTCGAGAAGTGGTGTCGGCCTTGGGAAGGGTCGGAGCGGTGATGTGAGGTCCCTTAGACGGTCTGTGCACGCAGGCTTGCAACAGCTTCGAAGTCACTGCACGCTCGAATCCTGGCTGGAGATGGGAGAATTCAAAGCGCAACGGCGAGAGCGCGGGTCCGCCAGGAGGGTGTTGTGCGGATGAGAGTGAAGTTGTTGAGAGGTGAGCGGACTCGGGAGCTCTAGGCGTCCTCGCAGCCACCTGAGGTGATTTGGCGATGGGCGAGGAAAGCGAGGCTGAGCACAGGTGCAGCTGCCAGCGAGTATTGGGTACGCTGAAATTGGGGCTCTACGAAAAAGCAATCCGGCATCCGGTCGTGCTGGATTTCGTCGACATCCGTGGTGGCAGGTGGGCGCGCTCAGGGCGGAAAGGGAGGTTTGGCTGATGGTGAGAGATGCGAGATGGGAGATGATGGGCAGGTGTGCTCTTCGTTCCTCCGCCTCTGTCAACTCCAGCCGTCCGCGTGTGGATGATGACGAGCGATTGGCGACCCCAAAATAGTACTAAGCGATCGTCGTTACATATTTCGAAGCTGATCGCAGGCCTATTGTACGGCGTCTGCCTATGGAGAGCATATCATGACTGTCTAATTTGCTATTCTGATTTCTCATTTACTCCAGTTTGTGCCCTGAGTGCAGTGCATGACTGGGGAAATCACCCAGGCCGCCCGCTCTCCGCACCTTCAATGCGCGGGTGCGACAGTTGAGCAAAGTCGCCGGGAGCATGCATTTGTTAAATCCCCGAGCCCGCGTCTCACAGGTTCAGAACATGTATACACGATGTATCCAACTGACCTAGGCACTGGTATAGACTTTCGGCTTCAGAGGAGTAAATTGGTCTGCGGTTTCAACAGGCGCGCGACCTCTGGTCAATTAGGCAGGTCACAATCATCTTGAAGCGCCACTGGAGTCAAAACTCCCTAGCTGATTACTCCGTACCAGCATTCTAGACTGCACATCTAATGCTGTCTTTTGCGAACGACGGTTACATTGATGGTTAGTCACTCGACTGGCATTAAGTCCTTTAAAGGAATAAAACTGCACAGCCCGAGAACCATTTGCTAAATTAAGGACCTTATCGACATTGATATGCCCAACGACAGCTGTCGTCAATTAGGACTGTCCGCCATTCTCTCAGCAGCCATTTACGCTGCAGGAGTATGATCATAATTATTTACAGTCTCCAAAAGGTTGTTGTCCCAAGGCGCAATGCACTAGATCGTCCCTAAGCAGCAGTGCTCTGGCAAAGCACCATTCAATATCAACTGACAAGATCGAATATCAGTTATATCCCGTCTGATCACTTCCCATGGTGTTGCTGCCGAGCTGCTTCACTCATATGGAAACCTTTTGGGCTCCAGATTGACAAGAGGGATGATGTGCAGCAATCAAACCACCTAACCCGCGAGACGTAGCTCATGGGCCTTGTAAATTCCCACCTACCGGATAGTGTCGCCAGTTACCAGTCCCTTGTTCCGGGTACAATGTCCTGCCCGCCGCCAGAACCTCATTCATGCAAAGCTTGTCTGAATGACTATGCTCCATTGGGGAAATTTGAGTATGGAGTGCTGTTCATCCCTTGGTCCGAACCTGCGAGTCTAACTATACTCATTCTACAATCATTCAAGACTCTACTATTGATATAGTAGACATATCGAGCGATAAGGTCGTAGTGAAAGCAAAGGCGTTCTCCGCAAGCTTCAGAATAAGCACCGACCGGTCCGCTGAGGGGCTCAATTCCGTACCAACTGCACTCGAGGGATCTGTACCGCGTCTATTACCGAACCAGGCTCACCGGTGATAAATCTCACGACTGATATTCCAGCAGATTCCGATGGAATAAAGATGTCGACGTTTTTCGCCTTTGGAGCCTGGCTCGATGCTTCGAGCTGTTCCATACCATTGTCTTCGACTTGAAGCCGAATGCGCATTGTCGGATTGTGATTAGGTCTTGGACTCACGCCCAATAAGAATGCTGTTTGGTTCTTTGGAAGGGAAAGCGTGACACCTGCCAGGCCCGCTTTGCAGCACATCTTGCAGAGCCTGATACCCCCGCCAACAATGCCGTCTGCAGGCCGCATTGCCGATGTGAGATTGAGGACGAGGCATAGAAAGGGTTGCCACGGACGAGAAGAGGCCACGAAGAAACGAGGTTTATACAACAGAAATTATACAACAGAAAAGGGCCAGACAAGTAGACGAGAGTTGTATGGTCGGCTATCAGTACCGAGTGCCCTTGGCTGTGTCTGCAACAGACTTCCAAGGTCGCAACCAAAGGCGAGCGCGCACGGGCTGGCATGAGAATGCCTTGAATAGCGATAGATCCCATGCAAAAGCCACATTGAATCGCCATTCCACAGCAGTGACGTCGTGCCTTGTATCGCATTTGCAGGTTTTCGGTTTCCATGCCCGCTCAAATAATCGCGCTGGTGTACCTCTGCTAGCCCCTCCAAGCTGAGCTTCGTCTACAGCACTGAGTACTTTCCACCCCCTCTTTGCTCCCATCTACCACACACCTAAACCTCTCTGTCCTCTTCCCTCGACCCGGCAACGATCAGCACCTCTTCTCTGCACCCGCCACAAAGCGAATCTTCCCCTTGTTTTTATTGTGGCTCCCCTGCACGTCTCGCTCTTTGCCGCTTCGACTTGGTTGTCGCCTCAGAGGAAGCGCCACCCCACGTTTAACATCTGTTGTGCTTCACTCCGCCGCCACGAACACTGCATTGTAACGTACATTGATCATTGCCTCACACTTGGCTGGAACAACATCTTCTCCGCGGGACCCATCAATCACTGTCGCTCGGAAAATCCTCATTTCCTAGCTTGCGAGTAGTGCTAGATACGCGCTTGCACCGGCCAAAACCTGCTAAAGCGGTCGACATCCACTCTCTGCTCTAGACAAACAACAACCAAACTTCGACGACCCCCCTTTCCACGCTCCCATCTGCGCCTAACGCATCCTACTGTGATTGAAACATCACCATGGCCGAATTTGTGCGCGCGCAGATTTTCGGGACGACATTTGAGATAACGAGCAGGTGCGGAAAAGTCTGCTCGTTTCTGTCAAGACCTGCGCTGATTGTTTTCTCGTAGATATACCGATTTGCAGCCCGTCGGCATGGGTGCATTCGGTCTCGTTTGGTATTTTTTAGCTCCTCTTCCACAAATACTATTATCGGGCTGATGTATTGCGCAGCTCGGCGAAGGATCAACTGACAAGCCAGGCTGTGGCAATAAAGAAGATCATGAAACCGTTCAGCACCCCGGTGCTCTCTAAGAGAACGTATCGGGAACTGAAACTGCTCAAGCACCTTCGACACGAGAATGTGAGCAGAGATTACCACTCGGACTCCACACCGCCTTAACACTGGTTTAGGTCATCAGTCTTAGTGACATCTTCATCTCCCCACTGGAAGATATGTATGCAATCCCCATCGCTTCCCTCCTTCGGCGCTTTACTGATTACGCGGACAGCTACTTCGTCACCGAACTCCTCGGAACTGATCTTCACCGCCTCCTGACCTCGAGGCCCCTCGAAAAGCAATTCATCCAATACTTCCTCTATCAAATACTGGTGAGTGGTGGGGATAGTTGGACTGGAACACGTTACTGATATTGGACAGCGGGGATTAAAGTATGTTCATTCAGCGGGTGTGGTTCACCGTGACCTGAAGCCCAGCAATATCCTGGTGAACGAGAACTGCGATCTCAAAATCTGCGATTTTGGTCTGGCGCGTATACAAGACCCTCAGATGACTGGCTATGTCTCGACAAGATACTACCGTGCTCCCGAAATCATGCTTACTTGGCAAAAGTACGACGTTGAGGTAGATATTTGGAGTGCAGGATGCATCTTTGCCGAGATGCTCGAGGGAAAGCCTTTATTCCCAGGAAAAGATCACGTCAATCAATTTTCCATCATCACGGAACTCCTCGGCACACCGCCAGACGATGTCATCCAAGGCATCTGCAGCGAGAATGTACGCTTTCTGGTCTTTACTATACGGAATATATGCTAACAAGTCTCCGGTAGACATTACGGTTCGTTCAATCGCTGCCAAAACGTGAACGACAGCCACTCGCCAACAAGTTCAAGAACGCGGACCCGGCAGGTAAGCAACATTGATTGTATCCCTATAAATCGGTAAGTATGCTAATGTTTTACAGCAATTGATTTGCTTGAGAGCATGCTGGTGTTTGATCCCAAGAAGCGAGTCAGGGCCGAAGAGGCTCTAGCTCATCCGTATCTTGCTCCATACCATGACCCAACTGACGAACCAGTTGCGGAAGAAAAGTTTGATTGGTCTTTTAACGACGCTGACCTTCCTGTTGATACCTGGAAAATCATGATGTAAGTTTTCGTAGTGCCATTTTGTAGACATTCTATGTTGTACTTCTACCTCGATTGGCTTTCTCACTAACAGTTCTTACGAGTAGGTATTCTGAGATTCTAGACTATCATAATGTAGACTCGCAGGGTTCGGAGGAGAATGGGAGCTAGATTTTCGAACCTTTTGGCGACATTCGACTCTGCTTTCCGCCCGCAATACCTTCTCGAGTCGATCTTTCACTTCCAAAAATTGCCTTGCTGCCAGATTCCAGATAATACTTCCGGGGGCGCAGCTTGGATGCGTTTGCCAGATTTTTTCCCATTCCCATGACTGGAATCTCGTGTGGGTAGAGTGTGCTGCATTATGTCTGCCTTGGATTGCACGAAATATTAGTGGGCGCGATATGGCGAAGTGTCATTTTCAGAAGGGTGGGGGGGACAAGGCAACGAGTGGGATTGACGATGCTCTTCTTCGGCATTCAATGAATATTTGCATCGTCACTGATTGTATCTCCTCTTGACAAGTTATAGAAGCCAACATGATATTTACTGCACAAAAATCAAATCTATCCAGAAGAATTGAATAGGATGCTCGCCTTTCCTTTGATGTAAGATTCAGCTGGATTGAAGTGGAAGGTAGCAGATTACCTGAGTACAACTTTTAGAATCTAAGACTTACAGAGATACTCCAGTCTTATGTGCAAGTCCCTGCTATAAATTTACAAGCAACTTACGTGTCCCCACGAGCTCAATAGGGTTCACGTTAGGAAGGATTCCTGCATACCTATGAGTGATGGTGGTGATTGATCTACCCCAGGATTACGGAAGCGGCTAGGCGCCATATAGGGCTGAAGGCTATTCTTCACCTTGCCGAGTCCGACATTTTGGTGAAGCTTATGTAGTGGAATGGAGCCACGTCCCGAATACATCGCCTCGTGTTCGCCATAACCCGCAAATCCATACGCATCATGGTTTCTTTTGACCCTATTGTGTGCATTGTCGATTTTCATCATGCGAGGTGAGTGCGATACGTCATTCACGAAGGGACAGAAGGCTAATACCCTATTTAGAGGACCTGAAGTTGAGACTTGGCTGGGGGTGGAAGAGGGAAGCGACCCAGCGAGCGAGAATGAATGGCCATTGCTACCGTTTATGGCGCTGAGCGATGGTGCTCATGCGTACGTTTATTTCTATACACCTATCACCCGTTGTTTTCGGAGGATGCTACCAACAGCTTTGCCATCAGCCTACAAAAATGATTTGGACTCTGGGAAAGGCACCAAAGCCAGTTGCCATCCTTGAGGTTATTCGGAAAGTATCATATGGAATAGGTACTCTCTGGGCTTGTACAGCTAAGGGAGCGCAGTACAACGAATAATGACGGCCTCCGACGCATCACTTTTCTCCTTTCGCCCATTCTTGCTAACACAGCTTGCACAGGTCGATCGAAGACTACTCCTACTTCACCCTCCGACACGAAGCCACTGCCAAAGCGCCCGCAACGAGTCTTTTCGGCATAAGCTGTACGCGCCAATTGGATGCCAACCAACTTATCCACCGACCTGCTGATGTGACGAGGAGTACGGTACAAAAGGCGGTTGTTGTTATAAGTGATAGCCCGCAACATTTCGGAGTTCTGAAGGCGAAGCTAGGTGTGGTTACGGAGGCGTGGTTTGCACAAAAGTACGTTTGGTGGAGATATCGGGCAGCTTTAGACTGGATGCTGCATCTGGTCAATTGCTGACTTGGACGCAGGGATTTTACCGACCTAGATATTTTACAACGATTCCAGGAGAGTCTCGGGAAGCTTCTAAAAGATCAAGAGGAGGAGCGGGGCGACCAATATTTTGGTACGTCATGTTCGACAAGCTCGAGTACTTTGGCTGATACTCTGCAGGCCTCTCACTTCGAGAGCTGATCCATGAGTTCAAATGGCAGACTCTAGTTCTTTTCAAATGTTGTTTGCTACAACCAAAGGTTCAATGCCCTGGAAAATATCTCTAGCAATGTGCTGACTTTTCCAGATGCTCTTTTTTGGGTCTCATTGCGAGCAGTTATGCATGATGCAATTTTCTTTGATCTCTCTAATACCGGGCTTAATTCGACATCTCGAGGACTGCGCGGATCCAAAATTCAATGCTTACGAGGAGAAACTGGTCATGCCTACCTCTCTCAAGACGAGTGAACGAGCTTCTTGTAAGTATTTTCTTCAGTATCGAGAGTATTCGCTTTTACAAGATTAACAAAGTTTTCAGTACTGGCATATATGGGCCTACCTTTGCAGGTTTTTGGCAAAGGGAGCCTTTTCGGACCATACACGCCCTTACAGCAATTGGATATGCTTGCCGATCACGGTACAAAATCCTACATTGTTGGATCGACGAATTCATTACTTCTGCAGCAGAAGGATAGATACAGCGACATTCTAATAAATGTAAGCTCCGTTGCGAAGGCGATTGTTATATTTTACAGTAAACCTTACGTGAACTAGCTTGACGAGAACACGATCAATATCACCTCAACTTCCCTTCGTTCCGTCCTCACTTTATCGACTCAAGACCGAAGATGGATAGACTTCCTTACACAAACAGTGAATGACACGTGGGACGAAGGTATGTTGTCTTTATTACCCCTGTGACTTCAACTAATCGTACCTCTAGCAAATCCGAGTAGACCGAAAGACATGAAATTTTCCGGCAGCGAAGAAATGATCCGTCTTCATTTCGAAGAATATCTCCTGGCATTATTGTCTGCTGTTAAATACAAGCTTTACCTTGAAGGCCACAAAGGGAACGAAAATGCCCTTCTGACAGACTTTGGTAGGTAGCACCCTAATGTCCAAATTTTTCTTCTATTTTAACTGAATCTCAGATGGCGATCCGTCAAGTGACTTCAACTCTGATTGGATCGAAGCCTGGATGAAAACCGAAAACTTCAGAATCTTCAATAAATTCACAGACTCCCATCTTTTCGATATCGTAGATCCAAAGCACCCCAGCGCTGGAGCCTTTTCAATTGAGGATGCGCAACGCCGACTGGCGCAGTACGTACCTCCCCGTATTTCATCTTTAAGTGATTGTTGTTGACACTTCTGCAGGCAAGTAGCTGAAATGCACCTCGATGAACGCTTCCAAAACAGCCGCGAAGCGCTGGGCAAGCAGTTGGCTGTCGGACAGAAGAAAGTCTCCACAGCATTCAATAGCTTATGGGCTGATATTGAGGCAATGCGAGAAGCTCAGCGGAAGAAGGCGGAAGAGAACAGGGCTGCAGCTGCAGCGAATGGATCGAGCCCCTCTTCTCCAATCGAGAAGACGGGACATTTATCAAGATGTAAGTTTAGCACTCCCACCTAGTCTCTCTTCAACTTCTAGCGCCTTGCTAACAAGCAACGTACCCAGTCTCGAAAGCCCCAGATCTCTCACACGCACAAGCTTCCGTCCAAGCCGCCTCGAATCGTGCCGGCGCCTACCTTTCCTCCTGGGGCGCCTGGGCTTCCGAAAAACGAAAGACGGGATGGGGGAAATCTTCTAGTTCCGTTTCGACGCCGATAAACTCCCCACCGCCGCTTACCTCTCCTAAGCCCGGAGATTTTAAGAGGTCCGACGCTTTCCCGAGAGCGGAGTATGAAAAGCGTTCTTCATCTCCCCTGTCATCACCTGCTGCTGCACCTGCACCGCCCGAGTCTAGACCGAGCGAGTAGTGGTGAGATTGGCTGTATGTGGTTCTAGATGATTGATCAAGATAAGAGGACTTTTAATGACTATGTGACGAATTTACGAAAATCTGGGATTTTGTAATTTCTTTTCTTTTTACATGTGCTGTTGAAATAATACCATTTGTTCATATCTTTTTTAATTGCTCAAGTACCCATTTCAAATCAATATTGCATAGCGCAGGGAGATTTCTTTTGGCGTTTGTGATGAGATGAGTGAGGGTTGGATGTACGCATTGATTGGATTGGGTGGTATATGTTTTATCCTTAGTAGCGAATATTATGTAGACGTCTCTACTGTGCTTTTCTCTGTTTCTATGGTAAATAGGTATATTGGTGGAATACTTTAAAGGATTTAAACTGATCATTTTTCCTAAGTACCATGAAGGTGTGGGTGAATGATAGTAGAATTCAAAGTTTAACAAGGCGGGGACATCCATTTGAGACATTTCGCAGAGGTTGAGTGGCTCGGTATACGGCGATAACCTTGGAATAATTATGCACGCACATCGTCTGGGAGACCTTTTCTTCAACTAAGGTTCGCTACTTATGGGTGTATTTCAACTCAGCTAATCCAGCAATCTAGCATTTCCCCTACATACCGCCTGAGAAAGAATCCGCAACCAATAAAATACCAACCCGCCCAATCCTATTATCCAGCCTAGTCATGGATGAATCTTCAACTCCGTCCCGCACAATCAGCTTCTTCATTAAGAATCCTCCATCTCCTCGTCTTCATCATCAACCCCCACACCAAGAACACTCTCCATCGCATCAACCTCATCCCCTTCCTCAATCTCACCCTCCTCACTCTCACTCTCAACATCCCACTCAATCAATCCTCTAACCACCTTCTCCTCCGCATGAGGATCCACATCCCACTTCCCGTCTCCCACGCCCTCGAAGTCGTCAAAGACGCTGAAATACTGGAAACTCCTCTCGTGATCCTTGAATCCATTATGCCATATCCCACTATCCTCAATGAAGCGCACTTCCTTCGCAACGCGCATCACAGCGCCCACTTCCCCGTCATCCAGTTTCCGCACGTGGGACGTCGACTCGCCGTTGATGACTCTCGGCGCCAGGATCCAGAGCGTATCGAGCGAAAGTTCGGTTTCGATGGCGTGGCAGATAGACGTCCAACTCCCAGGCTTCGCGCCCGCTTCGAACATTCTCGGCGTCAGCGGTAGGAGTTTGTAGTAGCCGAGACAGAGTTTGCGGAGACGCGGGAACTTGCGGAGGACGGTGAGGAGGTGGTCTTCTGTGCCGAGAGAGGAAGCGCCGAAGGAGAGGCGGAGCTCGTGGAGGTTGGGGTGGGATATTCTTGATCCTGTTTCGTCCTCTTTCCCGCTTGTTATTCCTTTGTGGAGGAAGGGATCGGTCCAGTCGCCTTCGAGACGGTGATGCGTGTATCCTTGCACGAAACTGATGTCGAGGATTTCGAGGTTGGGCGCTGAGGCTATGAAGAATCCCACCGAGTCGACCAATGTGTAGTGAGGCTTTGTGGAGTGTGTGGGACCAATTTTGAGGGCGAGATAATTCAGATTATGGAGAACTGAGGATACCATAGAGGGTGCGATAGATTCGAGGGCGCTGGTGGCAACTTGTTTATAGTCGATGGCCCGGCGGAATGGCAGAGAAAAGGATGTGAGCTTTGTACCGCTAGAATAGAGTGCGGCGAAGAGGTCGGTGATAAAGAAAGGGATTGAAGAGGAAGTGTATTCAAAGAGCAGCATGTCACTCATATCGGGCCAGTAGTAGTGCCTCAGCGATGAGGAGTACTCAGACGGTTTTTTCCTCGAAGGTGTGATACTGTCGTATGTCGGTCCGTACCAGCCTTTGATGTGCTCCATAGGGAGGAGCGAGGGATAGTATCGCAAGTGATGGAGATTGGGAAGGCGCTTGAGGATCGCTTGCATCATGACTTGACACCGACCTGATTTTCGGAATAGCTGCTGGCTGCGACGGCATTCGGAGCGCGCTTCCTGAAGCTTCCAGAATCGTGACATATCTTCTACCGTCTCAAGATCATCGTGACAATCCTCCCCTTCAACGCGCCTCACACTAAGGACAGTAGTAGGACTGAAAACGACTCCGCAAAGTGTCATCGTATGAATCCAGGGCGCCAGTTGTGGTATTGAGGAAAGCATGTCAGCAGCCTCCATGCTCGTCTTCGTGGGAAAGAACTTGACAGTAGCGATCAGATCCGCGAAGGCCTTCCAAGCTGCGTTCTTCATGTCTCTGGATGCTAGACGAACGTTCTGGAGGTCTATTACTGATTGAGGTGTTGGTAGTGGCCATCGTTCCTTGTGGTTCGTTTGGTATTCCAGGACGTTGCTTATGATCATCTCACGTAATTCCAGACATAGTTCGTTCATGCTGGCGGTGACGTAGAAAGTTGAGCTTTCTTGTCTCTGGCG
The DNA here is from genome assembly GCA_000467715.1 of Hysterium pulicare CBS 123377. Classification (NCBI taxonomy): domain Eukaryota; kingdom Fungi; phylum Ascomycota; class Dothideomycetes; order Hysteriales; family Hysteriaceae; genus Hysterium; species Hysterium pulicare. The sequence goes on from AJFK01001077.1 coordinate 169,558, forward strand.
TTGACGATAGTTGAATTGTGAAGAGTGAGTGAAAAGTGAAGGAAGCTTGAGTTTGACGAAAAGCTTGGGTCTCTTATTTCACAATGATGACATGTGATTGACAGAGCCGCAACCAAAATACTGTTGAGGGAAAGAAATTTATCATTCCACTTGATAAATAGTCGCCACGATGAGAATGCGACACTCCTTTAAAGTATGTCAGCTGCCAAGATCACCATAATGGATTTTAATGTCTCTTTTGGAGGTTATACCAAATTGAATGCAGCTACCATGGTTGAAAGAGCTTACTTGGTTTATCTAAGCCACCTGGCACCGACTATTCTCTCCAAACGCGAACCTCATCCAATTCGCCCCCAATTTCTTCACGCCCTCTTCAAGATCCCACCCTTTGATCTCACAAAGCCTTCTCACTATGTCCTCCAAATGCGCATCCATCCTTGGTCCTGCAGTATGAAGATCGCTTTCAACAAGTAACTTGTCGTCCGGAACAATCTTAATCAGCTCCTGAAAAGCCGATATCGCGTCTTGGCTCTGCTTATCCGAGAGGTTAATAGCCGTAGAGAAAGAAGCAAAGATCTCTATAGGAATAGCCGGGTCGAGATATTGTTTAAAAGCTTCAGAATTGCCACTGTAAGAATGCAGACAGATGCGCGGCGGGTATGGTTTTGGGGATGTATTGCCGTTCGTGCTAACCTCTCTGTCTGGCTCTTGATCTGTAACAAAGAGTTTGCCTTGCTTCTTCCTCTCTCTTCTACTAGGAGTTCTTTTCTTGTGTCCTTTCCACGTCTCACGGAGAGTCTCAAAAACAACTCCATGCGCCTGAACCCCATGAATCGAGACTGCCCTCTGCATCTCCCCCGCAAGCTGCAACTGCTTCTTGAACAGTTTCTTCTGATGTTGTAAATTGACACGATAGGGTGAGAGCTTCCTCCCTTCCCTACCACCAGGGGTAAGAGAATCATCTCTATGTTGCTCATGCTCTGGAATCCAAGCTTCTGGGATACGAAAAGATCGATCTAGCCCGATTTCACCGATGAGAGCTAAGGGATACTTTTCCAGATACTTCCTCGTTTGATCTAGAAATTGAGAAAATGGTCGAGGATCTGGCAACGAGGAGAACACCCTTTTTTCTTCGTCACTCAGTTGCTCCCGCTTTGGCTGCAAAACGGATTGATAGTGCAAGACCTTTGCTTCTTCATCGAGGCTTTCTTTTCCGCTATTACTTTCTTCGTCGAACAGTTGGTGTGTAAACCACGGGTGCCACCCAAAGCAAGGGATCATGCGTTCGTGCTCTGCCCAGGACTCAGACGAAGAAGATTTAATGCCGTGTTTATTAGCTGTGTCAGCAACCAGCTCTTGGTCTTGAGCTCGCGTCGCCATCACTGTTAGAATCCGAGCCTTCATATCCGGAAGAGATGGGATGGAGGACATTGTATCAGTTGGGTGACAGTGGGCATCGTAGACGCCCAAGTGCCAGGGGAAAGGCTTTTCATCTTTGGTTTCCCGGACGTCTTCAGCCATTGTTAAGAACAAGTTCCGATGCCCTCAAATTAAGTTTAAAATTGAATGGCTTGTTTCGATGATACAAGTTAATGATAAAACATATGGCGATGTATGACGTTCGCTTTCCCTCGGCAAACCTTCCCTCTTGCATCCGGATATCCAGAATGGGTCTAGTCCCAATTCACTGATCCACATGTCACACGCGTCTGGGTTGCTTCTCCAGGTTGGGGAAAGAGGACTGAATTCCACCTCATTCAATGATACCAGCCCCTGAAAAACGGATTCTCGAGTTGCTGAACTATCGTCCTCACTCTTTGCAAATATTCATATACAGAGCAAGTAATTGCGAGCCTCTCCGGCATTGTTCCCCTCCTGCGGCTCGGATGCTTTTGGGGGCTAGATACGTGGTGGTATAAAGTCGAGTCGAATCCTCGGGAACTCATTTCAGGCACCCCTTTCTTTGTTTTTGAACTTCTCACTTCTTTTACTATAATAACACTTTATCTACACTCACTCCCTATACCTCCTTTCCCAGCTCTACTTGAACCGAATTCAGCACAATGTCCAAACGACTTGAAGGCAAGATTGCAATAATAACTGGTGCAGCATCAGGTATTGGGTTCGTGCTTTAGACTCCATTACCTAGGTATTCAACCAATGATATTGAACTATCTAGTCGTGCCATCGCCCTGGCCTTCTCTGGCGAAGGCGCCCACGTCCTCTGCTCCGACATCCGCGAAACAGCACGTCCCGAGAAACCAGGAGAAACACAGATCAGCACTCATGATCTAATTACTCAACAAGGTGGAAAAGCCATTTTCGTGAAATGCGATACCAGAGTTGCAAGTGAAGTCGAAAGAGTAGTGAAAAAGGCCGTAGAGGAATGGGGGCGATTGGACATGTAAGTCGAATGAAAGGAATGCCTAAGTCTGGTGTTGATTTGGTATGTCAGCATGGTCAACAACGCAGGCATAGCCTTCGAAGCCAGTGATCCTAAGCATATATGGGAGTACCCCGAAGACATGTTCGACACGACCATTGCCGTCAATCTGAAGGGTGTGTTCCTGGGTTGTAAGTATGCTAGCGCGCAGATGATGAAGCAGGAGCCGCACAAGAGTGGTGATCGAGGCTGGATCATCAATCTGTCTAGTGTGCTGGGGCTTAATGGGACACCGATGAATAGTAAGCAGGACCTTTCCGTTTTACCGTGTTGGGAAATAGTAAACCTGCGGAGAGCTAATGAAATAAATCCATAGGTGGGTATACTTCAAGTAAGCATGGAGTCATGGGTCTGACGAAGGTGGTGGCTTGGGATTGTGCACAGCATCGGATTCACTGTAATGCGATATGCCCGGGATGTGAGCCTTCTTTCTCCAATTTCCTTGGTGCTGATCAGGCAATACTAACAGTGGTAGACACGGGCACGTCAATGACGAAGGCAGTCTTCGATAACCCAGATTTTGTGTCGAAATTGGAGAGTATGCACTGTTTCAGGGGGTTGGGGGAGCCAGAGGACATCGCTCGTGCGGCAGTCTTCCTTGCCTCCGATGATGCTAGATGGGTAACAGGAATCGGGCTTCCTGTGGATGGCGGATATTCGTCGATGTGATCGACGACAGAGCAAGAGATAGAGTGTGAGCTTGGATAGAGTAGATTTACATGCTCGAGTCTAAGAAGCGGGATATAGCCATACATGCTCCACTCTGTTCGGACTAAGAACAGGCGCGAAAGAAATTCACAATCATGATACACACCATTAGGCGATTGATACATGACCACCACAGAGCGCAGCACTACTGAACAGCCTTCAACGTCGTAAACCGCCGTTATCCAAGTCGGAAGAGCGCTCGTCTTGTGGTAGGTCGGAAAGATTCTAGGATGCCAACGTCACTTCTTTGCAATATCCTCAGCCTTCTCGTGTATGACTTTGTTAGTTTCCTCGGATATTTTGTTGGGTATGTCCTCTGTAGTCGCCTGTTCGGGTGCTTGACCTGGCGTCGCGGTGGCCTTCTCTAGCTCTCTTTTCTCTTCTACCAGTTCATCTCTTCCTTTGATGGCTTTCTCAACCTGCTCCACTGCTCTTTCAATCTCCACTTCCATGTCTGGCAGTTTGAAGCGCTCGGCAATCAGCTTTCCATTCCATCGCTGCAGGACCATTACGTCTTCCGTCCCCTCATTTGTCTGATTCTCTACAACGTTGGCTATCTCTTCAGCTTGTTCCCTTGTAGGAGTTGGCGCTTCCCTCGATATCTTCCTTGTTGGATACATAAGACCAGCGGTGTACACCTCGTCAAGCTCGGTCGACGGATTGGGTTTGGGTAGTTTGTTTTGGAGGAGAAACTCCAAATGTTTCGAGCCATTCAGTGCTAGAGAGGTCAACAGAAAATATCTGGGTATAGGACCTCTTCCCTGAACGTACCTTTCCAATGCGAAAATGCTCGAAAAACTAGGTAGAAAAAAGGAATGTTGGGTATTCTAGGTCACTTGAGCATCCGCATAAGATTCCATTTCTCTGCGTTCTTACACTGGTATCAGCATGAAAGGTGCCGAGAAGGGCATCCCTATAATGCTCCAGAGCATTCTCTTCTTGTGCAGCGCCTGCCTCTCCGTAGCCAACTTTTGTAATATGCCTGTAATTCTCTCTTCACGCAGAAAAAGTCCGGGAAAGGTAACTTCGACCTTTTCACTTCCATTCAGTATGGCCTCCTTCCTCTTCGCTGTCAAAGATGGAAGTGTCTTCAGGCCCCATTCTTCGTATGGTATACGTTTGAAGGCATGATTGCCGTAGATGGTGATTTTCTTCTTCCAGTTACCGATGGCCTTTTCGTCTTTCTCCCAAGCAGCCCATGTCTCATTGGCCTTGTTGGTGATCTTGTCAATATAACCTCGTTCGCTTGGAAGCTTATCGTGCATACGCTCGCAGTAGATTAAAGTTCGACGCGTCGATATTGGGAGAAGGAATAACCGCATGACGTGGGATGTGTATATGGGGGACGAAATCTGGAAGAGAAGGTTATCGAGGCCGCGGAGATGTGCGCTCGACGGCGCAGAGAAAAGGACTATATCTTCAAATAATTGGTTGGTTCATGTCCATGGCCTGGTGTTGTGGTGGTGCAAGGAACTGGAGCTCCAATTTCTTGGGCTACGTGAGGTCATCGCTCCGGGCGCTACCAACTGCCCGTGTTCCTGATCTGCATGGCAATTTCCCCCCCAGCCATGTGGTACAGACACCTACCACAACGCTTCGCAACAACATCCCACCATTGAACCAACACTCCTAGGGCGCATTACCTTCGTTCATAAGTACTAAACTTAAACTTAATTCTTAACATGCCGCAGAACCCTTCGCCCACCTAATAGTTCCTCTCCCAGCCACGGCCTGATAGCCACCCGTGGCCGTGAGGCTGACCGCGCTGCTCTCACGAACATTCGTTATTAGCTCTCTCAACCGACCCCTACTATCCTTGCCAAAGGAGAATGGCCGCGTTGGCGGGTATCGAGAAGAAAAATGGCGGTATCCTCAAGAACGCGCCGAGCCATCTGCTGCCCTCTGCAATGCCCCAAGATGCAACCGTAGCCCCGACCCCAAGACCGCTATCAGGAGTCTCCGCTGTATCCTCTACAAATGAGAAACCGCAGGGCCTTCAATCACCAGCGAGCCGTACCAAGTCATACTCACTCTCGTCGAATCCAACTACGGTCGCTTCGAGTGGAAATGTTGCTGCTGAGAACGAGGAACGCCAACGCGCCGTGCGGACATTACCTCGTGAGCCTCATCTAGTTTCAAAGGATTTCTGATTCTAATAGAATTATGTCTAGCTTGGGTACAGACTTTAAGGGAAGATGAAGATGCTTTTGGCTTCCCCGGCCAACAGAATCAAATACCTTCCACCCCCGAAAGGATTCGACCCGCGACTCATAATCATGTGCCAATGCCGAAACCTAATACAGATACTGGACGACATTTCGACCATCTAAGAGAAGGAACTCCAGTTACGATATCGTCTCCCATCGCCGAAACTGCCTCCAAATGGCAACTTTTCACAAAGTCAACGGCATATCCGCGACCTTCGTCCTCGAGGGGACGAGGAGAAGTAGTGGATGACAATTGGATGAAGGAGAATCTCCCTGATCTGGAAACGCCATGGCACCCAGAAGATGAGGTGGACCATGAAGACGAAGCCGGGTTTTGGTTATTGAATCCAAGTCGGCGGAAACGACGGATGAAGCGGATACAGGTACAGTGGAACATCCCAAACGTTCCTGATTTAGATCTAATGGAGTTTCTTAGCGCAGCATAATGATGCATCCCATGGTCCCATTGGCGGCCCGTCTAACAGTCCTCACATTCTCCTGTCTAGCCCTAGGTTTAGCTGGCACCATCTTTCACAAGGCCGGCAAGACGAATTGCAACCGAGGCTCTTCTACCTATTTGGCCGTTATTATAGACGTTGTCGCTATCGTGTATACGGGCTACATCACGTACGACGAGTACACGAGCAAACCATTGGGCTTACGATCGCATCGAGCAAAAATGCGACTTATCTTCCTTGACTTGCTGTTCATTGTTTTCGATTCTGCCAACCTGAGCTTGGCTTTTGACTCACTGACTGATGAGCGTTGGGCCTGCCAGGAAACCCCAGACGCCAGCGCCAGTGCGTGCCAGCTTAATGGTGACATTTGTGTCAGGCAGAAGGCTTTGACTGCTACACTTTTGGTGGCGCTCGTGGCTTGGTTGGTGACATTTGCCATCAGCACACTCAGGTGAGTAGTCCATGACATATGCTTCTCAGCACTGTTACTAATAATGAAACAGGTTGATCGAAAGAGTTGCTCGGTAGTACCGTCAGAGTGACTTGCCCTGGATTTTCATTGGCGTATACGCAATTGTCGCGATTCTTCTCCTGTTCATCAGCGTGGCGTTCTCATGGGCATATACGGTTAGCGGGTTACGGGCGGTTCTTTGATTTTTGATGATGCATAGCATGCACAGCAATCCTTTATTCGGGGCGAAGAAGAAAGATGAGAGTACTTTGCACACGCATATTCCCTTGACTTTGCTAGCGTTACTGTATACCTATACCATAGCTTCCAGTGCTTAATGGTAAGAACTAGTACGAGTATCATCAAGACAACTGTTTACGGTCTGACGGCTCATTCTCCACGCCACCAAGCACGTGCGGCTTTCACGACGTGTCCTTCCATCATCTAGACTAATGGACTTCCATTGTTCGCCTTCACGAGTACCCGGCCTCCAGAACCGGGCCTTCATCGCCGTAAATCGGATCCCGCTTGAACCACTTCACTTCCTTGATCTCCTCCACCTTCTTCTCCTCTCCTTCGCGTCCGTAACACATGTCCCAACTACAACCCTTTGGGTAGCTACCCACCATACCGAATTGACCCGTCTCACTCACATCCTCCAGCAGTCGATGGCCAACCTGCAAAGTCATCATCAGTACACACTTCCATTCGGCAAACCTCGGTTCCTTTTCCTTGCCCCGTGAAACCTGTGAATATTAAGTCGAGTTCCTGAGTACTTACCCCAGCAGGCACAACAATAGCATCCCCAGCCCCAACTTCCGCTTCATACCGACCTGGATTTTCTTCTCCGCCGAAGAGGAGTTTAGCTTTCCCGGAGTAAATGCACAACACTTCGTGTGTGGTGCTGTGGAAGTGCGTTGTGCTGTACATTGTGTAGCGCCATTGTGGAGTGACGACGCCGATGGTGGAGAGATGGGCTTCTATGGCGGAAGGAGAAGTAGTTGGTGGGTAGGCTGAGTGGTAGATGAGAAGGGGATGCGATTGGATGGAGGAGTTGGGGATGAGATTGTGGGCGGGGATGAGATGGGTGGAGGCGCGGAGGGCGGACAGGGGCGTTAGGGTGATTTTGGGGGACATGGTGGGTATAGACAGCAAGATTCAATGATGGGTTGTGTGTTTCGGTGATATTTGGAGGGTGAGAAGGAGAGAGGAAATGTGAGGCAGACGTCATCGATGGGTCATATCTTTTCCCGAGTGTTGATCTTTCCATACATTCGAAATTGGATAGCAGATACCTATGTGATACTTCGACTTGTCATGAACCTCTGCAATGGGGAGCAGATGGCGTGCTAATGAACGCCGATGAGATGCGCTTGGCGATACTATTGAGTGTGCGAACCTTGGGACATTGTTGAAACCTCTAAAGAATAAAAAATCTTCACTACTTTTCTATACGTTGGAGAATTGACATAGGGTTTTAAGTGGTTTGATGAAGAGACTATTTATAGCTTTCAACGGTTCTCTTGATTTCTTTGTGATAGTTAGTCGTCGGCGGAGTGATTGCAGAAGAGCGGAAGTCTTGTTCGAACTCCTATCTGGTAGGGCTGAATTGAGTCAGGCGGCAAATTCCGCTCCGCCTGACGCTGCCTTGAGCTGGTGGAAGCCTTGAACCTTACACACATTCACTTCAACCCAAATCCTCGCCTCTTCCTTTCACTTCCTTTCCTTGTCCCTCTCGACTCTTCTTCTTCATGCCAGCATCACATCACGCACGGCTCACTCAAACCTGAATTCACTACCCGCCGCTTACAAAACCCGTTTCGCCTTCTTCCCGTCCTCCACCCTCTCCACACCGCGTTGCACCTTCCACCCATACTCCAACGCAACTCGACTTCCGCTATTCGATTCACCTCTTCCTCCCACTCATATCTCGAATAAACCGGCACGATACCTTTCCTCAAGCGCCTCAAAGCGCCTACAAAACGTGCCCCAGAGCACGCGACTGTCGTTAGCAACATGTCATCTGGAATGCCCCCAGTCCCGCAGAAGGACGATGTCAAAGCAACGTAAGTAGTTTTTCTGCACAGTTTGCATCTCTACACCTTGGTTGGAGTCTGGAACTTACCCGAGCCTACCAACAACCCTCGGGTCTTGAAGTCATACATAGAGCCGCACCGGTGACTCGGTGAATTTCTGGTCCACGTGGAGTTTGCATATTCACCTCCCAGTCCGCTGCTCCTGCACGTATGGTTGAATGAGCAGCTATCTTCAAACTGCCTTTATGTTGGTATTACGCCGCAAACACGACCTCATACTCGATTCCCATCAACATTCTAGCCATGGACTTCCCCTTTCAAGCAATTCAAATCGATTTATTCGGACCCATTTGTGATAAATTTTGCTTACCATATCCTTTCAAATGCAGATGGACCTATCTCGAAGCGGGTGTTGAGAAAATCATGACCAACCTCCGAGGCGGCATGGACATGAAGACCTACATGGGTCTTTACACAGCTATCCACAACTTTTGCACAGCACAAAAAGCTGTATCCGGCGCATTCCAAAATACCAATAATCGAGGAGGTGGTAATCTTCCCTGTCCGTATCTTTCAAGATTGGCATGCTAACCTGTGTGACAGCCCATCTACTCGGAGAAGACCTATATCAGCACCTTATCGAATACCTCAAGAACCATCTCCAAGGTGTACAGGCGCGCTCGAAAGAACATGTTGACGAGGCGCTTCTCACATTCTACATCAAAGAATGGGACCGATACACCACCGCTGGCCAGTATAACAATCATTTATTCCGATACCTCAATCGACATTGGGTAAAGCGGGAAATGGATGAGGGAAAGAAGAATATCTATGATATCTACACCCTCCATCTGGTACGATGGAAAGAGGATATGTTTATTGGTACACAAGAGAGCGTCATGCGCTCGGTTCTCAAGCTTGTGGAGAAACAACGAAATGGCGAGACTATCGAACAGTCACAAATCAAGAGCGTTGTAGATTCCTTCGTCTCGCTTGGTCTGGATGAGTCCGACAGCACAAAATCGACGCTCGATGTCTACAAGGAATACTTCGAGCGCCCGTTCCTAAAAGCTACCGCCGAATACTATGACAACGAGTCAAAACAATTTCTTGCGGAGAACAGTGTTGTTGAATACATGAAGAAGGCGGAAGCTCGACTAGATGAAGAGAAGGAGCGTGTTCCTTTATATCTGCTTAACGAGATCATGTCCCCACTCATGCGGACGTGCGAAGAGGCTCTCATCACAAATCACTCTAGCGCGCTCCGAGAAGAGTTCCAGGTGCTTCTAGACCATGACAAGCAAGAAGATCTTGGCCGCATGTACAAGCTTCTCGCCCGTATCCCCGAAGGTCTTGATCCTCTTAGGAACCGCTTCGAAACACACGTTCGGAAAGCTGGTTTGGCAGCTGTAGAGAAGGTTGCCCAGGAAGGTGACAGCTTAGAACCCAAGATATACGTGGAAGCTCTTCTTGAGGTCCATACACAATACCAGGATCTTGTCAACCGCGCCTTCAACGGCGAATCCGAGTTCGTTCGATCGCTAGACAATGCTTGCCGAGAGTTCGTCAACCGAAACAAGATTTGCAAGTCCGGATCCAACAAGTCTCCGGAACTGCTTGCGAAGTACACCGACCAACTGCTCAAGAAATCGACAGCCAAGATGACAGAGGAGGATGATATGGAGAAACTTCTAACTCAAATCATGACTGTCTTCAAGTATATTGAGGACAAGGATGTTTTCCAGAAGTTCTACTCCCGAATGCTGGCCAAGCGCCTCGTACAGACCTCGTCTGCATCAGATGACGCCGAGACCAGCATGATTAGCAAGCTGAAGGAAGCCTGTGGTTTTGAGTACACGAACAAGCTGCAGCGTATGTTCCAAGACATGCAGATCTCGAAAGACTTGAACTCCTCCTACAAGGACTGGCAATCCGACAATCTTGGGGCGGATGAGCTCAAAAATAACGTCGACGCCTCCTATCACATTCTTGGTACCGGTTTTTGGCCGTTACAGCCACCAACTACTCCCTTTGCGCCACCCCAGGTCATTGTGAAGACCTACGAACGATTTGCGATGTTCTACAATAACAAGCACCAAGGCCGTAAGCTGACTTGGTTATGGCAATTGTGCAAGGGTGAGATGAAGGCCAATTATCTCAAGGTGCCCAACTCGAAGGCATCACCTACCTTCCAAGTATCAACCTACCAGATGGCAATCCTTCTACTGTTCAACGACAGCGATACTGTGACGTATGAGGAAATGCTGGAGGGCACCAAAATTGCGAAGGAGACGCTAGATCCTAGCATTGGTGTGTTCATCAAGGCTAAAATCATCACTCCTTCGCCTGAAAACGCAAAGCCAGAACCTGGGACAAGCTACAAGTTGAACCACGGCATGAAGGCCAAGAAAGTAAAGATCAACCTCAACATTGGTATCAAGAGCGAGCAAAAGCAGGAAGTCGAGGATACGCACAAGACGATTGAGGAGGACCGGAAAATCCTCATGCAGGTTAGTAACCATCATCCCTCTTCTTTCACCTTCCATCCAAATACTAACGTATATCGTAGTCGGCTATTGTGCGTATCATGAAGTCTCGAAAGAAGATGAAACACCAGCAACTCGTGTCGGAAACCATTCAGCAGATCAAGAACCGCTTCATGCCAAAGGTCCAGGACATTAAGAAATGCATCGACATTCTTCTCGAGAAGGAGTATCTAGAGCGTCTGGAAGGCGATGAGCTCGGCTACTTGGCATAGTTTGCTGTTCTCTTCATTTGTTGATAGCATATCCAACTCTTTGCGGGAAATTGTCGGGGGATATCTCATACTTGCTTACTTGCCTTCCTCCATTCAGCCAGCCAGCCAGAGAGTGAGTGAGTGGGTAAAGGCGGTGGTAAAGTTCACTTACGTAGGAAACGAAACGATCTGGCGTTCAAGTCAGACAAAGCAAATAGGCGATAGCGGGAGATGCACAAGCCTTACTTAGATCACAGCTTGGTTTACCTTACTGACGCGGTGTATGCGTGTGTGTGCCTCTCGGGCTGTCTCTTTTTATCTGCTAGACGGGCTGGGCCGGACAGGCCCCTCTCTTCAGGTCTGGAAATTGGGCGTTCCTCTTTTTCCTTTTCTTCATTCCCGTCTCATTCATGGAATCATAGGCGTCTCCCTTGAAATGAAATATTATATGATCAATCACTAATTGGTTTTGATTGCGAGGTTCCCTTGTGAGATTTGTGACGTTGCGTCGCTTGGATAGCTTTTGGTATGATGATTACCTAAGTAGGGTTTGGTATTCACACACAAAACGGATGCTAGGGCTAGGTACCTTCGCCTTCACGTGGCGACTACTTTCACTTTACTTCTCACCACTTGCGAGGATGTATACTTTTGAATCAACCACACTACCTGCACTACTCCTTTTCACCCTTTCTATGTTTTCTGATTTATGGCTATCATGACCTTTCCTTTAATACCATTGAAATATTCTACTTACTTTAGCGGAGTGTTTTCAGTCATGGCCCTCCCACCCATCTCCCAACCAGAGCGGAAAGGCAGAACTGGCAAAACATCTAATCTAGTCTACCCAACGGCACAGCAAGCCACAGAGAGGAGAGAAGAGATCCTAATCCCAAAATCACGCAACAGCCCTATCCAAACTCTGCCCCAAACACATCTCATAATACATGCCCCTCTTGCCCAGCAACTGTCCATGCGTCCCCATCTCCGCAATGCCCCCCTTGGAAAAAACAAAGATACAGTCAGCATCCTTGATCGTACTCAACCGATGCGCAACCGCAATCGTGGTCCGTCCTGAACTAGCCTTCTCCAACGCAGCCTGCACCACTTTTTCTGACTCCGTATCCAGTGCTGATGTTGCTTCGTCTAGGAGGAGTAAGCGCGGTTGACGAATCAACGCGCGTGCGATGGCGATTCTCTGCCTCTGGCCGCCGGAGAGCTGCGTCCCGCGCGAGCCGCAGAGCGTAGAGAAGCCTTCTGGGAGAGAGGAAATGAAGTCGAAGATGTTAGCTTGGCGGGATGCGGATTCGATTTGCGCGTCGAATACGGAGACATCGGAGGAAATGTCAAGGCCGAGTCCCATGGCGATGTTGTCGCGGATGGAGCCTTGGTAGAGGACGGGTTCTTGCTGGACGAGGGCTATTTGGCTTCGGTATTTGCGGGGACAGAGTGAGGTGATGGGCTGCGAGTCGAATAGGATATGGCCAGATGTGGGATCGTAGAAACGTTCGAGGAGGGCGATCATTGTGGTCTTGCCGCAGCCGGATGCGCCCACGAAGGCGACGAATTGGCCGGGATGGACCTGGAGATTTGTTAGAAAATGCATGGTAGGATCCATTGAAATTAGTCAAACTTACATCAACACCTATACCTTGGAGGACTTTTGCTTTAGACCGGCTGGCATAGGAAAATTCCAACTTCTGACATTGCACATCGACTGGACCATCACCGTCCTTTTCGTTAGGCCGCTGAGAAGGATCCTCTTGCATAGTTGGCTTCAACTGCCGGAGCCAGAGAATGTAGTTGGCGGCGTGCTGTGCTTTGGTGATGCTTGTAGTATATGCAAAGAATGCAGCCGCCGCTTCGCCGGAAAATATCACGCCAATGAAAACGATGAAAAATTGAGATGTTGAGTACTCTCCCGTTGATATCAGACGTCCGCCGTACCTATTCTGAATTAACAGCTTGCAAAAAGAATGATGTACGAGGGTGGAAGACGTACCAAAAGCCAAGTGCCATGGCTGGGAATGATATCGATTGCGTCAAAGCGTACCAAAACATTGTCCACACCAGAGCCTTCGTAGACCGTCGAGCCACGCCACGAAGGCAGTCATGGTATCTTTCAAGAATGTGTCCTTCGAGAGCAAGAGAGGAGACTGTGCGGATCGCTGACACAGCCTCAGTCGCGAGGGCTGCACTTGTTGCGAATCTCTCGGAATTTGCATCTTCAAGTTTGACTTCCAGACGTATGCGAAGATATCCGCACAACACCAGAGGCGGAAGGGCCCCAAAGACTGCCACAAGGGCCAACTTCCAGCCCACGATGAGAGCCAAGATAGAACTTGACACAACATTGACGACATTGACGAGGATTAGCATGAGATTAAATCCTAGAAGCTCCAGGAGATTGTTTGGATAGCTTGAAAGATTCGACGCAAGAGCGCCAGTTGCGTTCTCTTCTTTGTCGAAGAAGTCCATGTCTTGCTGTAGCAGATTCTGGAATATTTCTAGACGATATCTCCGGGAAACAACCTGTCAAATGATAAGCTATGTGACCGTTAGGGCAGAAGGCGCTCATACTAACCTGTGCCACGATATTGCTGAACCATCCTATAGCAGCATAGACAACTAGATTACCCAGTGCCACTATAAAGAATATAAGAGAATAGAAGTCACCTTGTTTGATATTCTCAGACGCTTGAAGCTGGAATGCCTTCACGATTCGGGAGAACAAGATTGCTTGGGCGGGGAATGTCAAGCCTGAAAAAGGAGTTAAACGTGGATTTTGATTTGCCCATTTCGACACGTACCTCCAATGATAGCTGCAATGGCAAGAATGAGGAAACAACGCCACAGGCTACCCTGCTCTCCAAGCAGAATCCATAGGCACTTAATCAAGCTGTAGTCCATACTTCCTTCCTTGCTAACCTTCGATTTATCTGTCCCATGCGTGGATTCACCCTGGGTTTTTGTTCGAAACAAAGAAGGTCTTCGATTCAACGCGCCTTCTTCTGCATGATCCTGGTCATCGTTGTCGCCTTGTCCAAGATCTTGTGCTCTCACCAAGCGAGCATAAGCACCTTGTGCCTGAATCAGCTCATCGTGGTTACCCTGCTCTAGAATTATGCCTTTGGATATGACCGCAATATTATCGGCGTTTTGAACAGTAGATAATTTGTGGGCTATGACGATTGTCGTCCGGTTTGTAGAGACATTATCAAGGGCTCGCTGTACAATCTTCTCTGCTTTCGGATCCAGCGCACTGGTGGCCTCGTCAAGTAGCAACACTGTCGGATTAGACACAATACTCCGTGCAATTGCCAGCCGCTGCTTCTGTCCTCCAGATAGCATCATAGCTCTCTCGCCAATCTGCGTATCGTATTTCTGCACGTTCTTAGAGTACAATTACTGGTGAAATGTGGGAATGTCATACCTGGGGCAGGTTCTCGATGAATTCATCTGCATAAGCAGCTTTGCACGCTTCCTCAACTAGATGTCGTTGCTCCTCAGTTGATAAACTTGCCTTGTTTGTGCCAAATAATCCGAAAGCCACATTTTCGAAAACCGTTCCACTGAACAAGGTAGGTTCCTAAGAAGATTGAGCGTTAGTTTCCTCATATTCGGTACCAAAGGACTGAGGGTTAGGAATCGGTGTTGATATACCTGTTGCACTAGACGCATATTCGTCCGTAGCCATTGTATATTAAGCTCTCGGATGTCCATTCCATCAAGATAGAGAGTACCTTCCGACGGATCATACCAGCGCTCCAAGAGGCCCACAATTGTACTTTTCCCGGAGCCGCTGGAACCCACCAGAGCGGTGGTCTTCCTTGCAGGAATTGAAAGACTCAACCCTTGCAATACCTTCACATCAGGCCGTGTGGGATAGGCAAAATGCACATCACGGACTTCAATGTCGCCAATGCATTGGTCTGGCATTGCTCCAGTCTGAGAAAGGGAATCGATCTCAGAAGGACGGTCGATTGTCTTGAACAAGTCCTCGGCTGCTGATGCGGCCTTCGTGATCTGTAGAATTTGCGGCGCGATAGATGTCATTGCTGTTGCTGCCACAACAACAGCCAAGATGACCCTGGAAAGATCAATAACCACAAGTAATGTCCAATTTAACTTCACTTACGTAAATACACTTCCGGATTGTTTGATCTCTCCACTCGCATACATTCTGATACCTTGCCAAAAAGCAAGTCCGTAGCCACAATAGACGCAAAAGAACTCGGTAGAGAAGAGGACCGCGTAATTAGGAGACTTTTTCATACCCACTTTCATTGCATCGGCCAAGAATGCATCATATTTAGTTGAAAGCAAAGGCTGTAGCCAAAAGGCATGAACTGTACGCATGGTGGATAAAACCTCTTCGGCGAGCAGTCCAGCTTTGGATAGTATTGGGAGTATCCGACCCTCTTGCTTTGTGTCAATGCCAATAGTGACGCCAGTAACGACGATAATAGTTGGAACGATAGATACTGTGATGAGGGTAAGTTTCCACTGGACAGCGAAGGCCACTACAAACGCTGTCACAAACGTGGAGATCCCCTGGATGGTGAGAGTCAGCTTCTCCGAGATTCCTGTATTCACATTGTTGCCATTTGTAATAGCTTGAACTGAGACAGATCCAGCGTCTGCAGAGTCAAAATAAGCAATGTTTTGCCGTAGTGTCTTCTCGAGAAAGTCGATACGGAGCGACTTTGTTGTTCGAATAGCAGATATAGAGATTGTAACCTAACACGAATGAGAACTCGAAGTGGAAATGGAGACTTTCGAATGGAAGGCTTACCGAATACAGATACACGAGTGCGAACTTTCCAATGAACAAGTAAACGAAATAGAGACTAGACATGTCAGTATATCCCCTACATAGATGGTGAAAGGGGCCGATTTGCCTCATACCTATATTTATTGATCTCGGAGCGAAACTTGGCTGGGGAAATCTGCCCGGTAGCAAATCCATTGAAACTGGTGACAAATTTCCCAAATATCAAATCCATCAGTGGTAAAAGCGTGCCTGCAACTATTGCCGCAGCAAAAGCAGTACACATCAAGGACCAGCTTAAGGAATCAGCATATTTGAAAACGCGCTGGGTCTCGTTAGCCAACACACAAAGGGCTGAATCACGAAGAATATGCTTACCCAGTAGCTCTTCATCCCCCCATTCTCCTTCGGGGGCGGTTCAGTGCCGTCCCCCGAACCATGCTTGCTTTCCCTTCCCGGGGACGATTTCTCTTGACTAACGGCCATTTCTATTAAAAAGACAAAGTGCTATACAATAGGCCGAGTCTCTCAGAAATTGAAAGCTTGCCATCCTGATCGAGGAAGAGGATATTTCGCAGGGATGTACTCCGAGCGGTGAATGGTTACGATCCGCAACGCGCGGGATCCGAGCTAACGATGAAGCCGAGCTACCTAAACGATGACGACTTGATATGGAATAGGCATGTCTTGGCACAAAGGATTGAAACGATGCCTCACAAAGGCGGCATTGTCCGAGAATGTCTTTCCTTGGCATCTTCGCAACCGTCGGCGTCCGTTAAAATACAAGAATATTGGAGATGGAAGAACGAGGAAGTGAGATTGATGCTGACAGCGCGACGTCTAGGGTCCCAAAAGCTGTAAGTGTTGCTTATCGATAGCCTGCCTGTCCTTTGAATCATCTCCCTCCTCTCACCCCTTTGCCGTATTACTACACCAACAATGACAACCTTGGTATCTTGTATAGTGTGATAGTTGTCGCACTCGCAAGATCCGATGCGATAGAGCCTCTCCTTGCTCCAACTGTCGAGCAACCAAACTAGGTATTTACATTACACTACAACTTAGTCACCACCCCGAGCTAACGACCGGTTTTCAGTATGTCAAACCACCTCCGCGACACAGAAAATATCGCGTCAAAGAGTGAACATTTCAGATGAGTAGTAGGTGGCTTAACCAACTCTGATGCTTCTCTTGTGACCCACTGACCGCGATCTTCACGCGTTAGTGAAAGGAAGATTGATCGCATCGAGGACCGTCTGGCAGGCATCGAAAATGTCTTGAGCAAACTGGCATCGAACCTTGGTACAATCGATCTCACTGATCCCGAAAAGTCATTACCGTCAGATGGTTTTGATAGAAATAGGCTCTCCGGCGATAGTCCTGGACCAGATCCAAAAGAGTCTCCAGGCAAGACTTTCGAAGGAGAAACAACTCTGAATACGCAATCCGAGTTCGCGCAGGGTTTACTTGAACGCGCTATAGTTAGCACCCCTTCGATGCAGCACAATGAGGAAATCAAGGCTGCTCTCGCATCTCTCAAAACCATCGTCAGCAAGCAGAGTTTGCCAACTGAAAACGAATCTGGATTGTTCAGCCGCATGCCACATGGCACATCTTCTGGCTCGTTGGAACGTCTTCCATGGGAGATCATAGAGAAAATCTTGAATAGAGCGTCTGGTAAGGCCATTTAAAGAATGCGATATATTGGTTTCCCCCTGCTAATTCTCTGAAAGAGAGCAAGACACTTGTCTTCAACATTCTATTCCCACTTCTCAGCATCGAAAGAGTTCAAGGGTACTGCAAAGAAGTCTATTCGGGCACTGGTTGCACTCAGGGACGCAAAGTCCTTGTTTATGGGATTTTGTACAATCTTCTCTACGAGTATTGCAGCTATCCCGTTCAAGGTTTTTCTACTGAGGTATACCGTCCATACGCAGCTATGTGCCGTAGAAATCTTGAAGACGCTCTAAGTGGTTTGAATCTTTTCATGCCTTCTACATTCGAAAACATTCTTGCTCTTACAATAGCTGTAAGATTCGCATCTCCCACGTTGTTACGTCTCAATTAATGTCTTTCCAGTCATCCTACGCAGTTGAGATTTCGAGGCCTTCCCTCTGCTGGACATTCACAACTACGGCTGCAGGAATGTGCCAAAGCCTAGGCTATCATAGGTTATCCGCCTTGAAGGATGATACTGAAGAAGATAGGAATACTAAGATGCACTCCTTCTGGTTCATATACACTATGGATAAGAACTTATCGCTGCGCCTAGGTCGAGCATCCTCCATTCAAGATTGGGACATATCCATACCGCGTCCGTCTCCAACCAGAGAGGCACCTGCCAAAGGCTCGGGGCTGACGTCTTACTGGGTAAACGTCGCTCAAATCCAGGGCCAGGCATATGAGCAGCTATTCAGCCCTGCGGCTTTTACGAAGTCAGAGGCCGAGCGAGTTCAGATTGCCATGCGACTCGTGTCCTCCTTAAACGAGTCGTTGGTATTCAGACAAAATGTAAGGTGACTCGCATCGAAGACAAGCTACCTCACTGATACGTGTCCAAGACCTCGCGATACTTCCCCGACCAGATGGATCACTTCGGTGAAATATTCTATCGAGCCGACGAAGTTGTGCATTACTCGCTCATGACGCTCATCCAGCGAGCTATACAGCCTGGTCCAGATAGTATAACATCTACATTCAACAATGAATGTATAGAATCCGCACGTGCTGCGCTTATGTCTCATCAGGCTTGTGCTGAGAAGTTTAACACGAAAGGGACCGAGAATTTCTATTCTGGATATGTCCACTGGTATGTTGTCTTTCTTATGCGTGATAATGCAGTTGATCCCGACTAATCTGCCGTGTCAAATGGCTTAGGTCTATTCTTCAAGCTCCATTTACACCATTCATGGTCATATTCTGCCACGTTATCACAGCCTACGATGTCACTGACCTTCAACGTCTCGCTGACTTCGTCGCCTCCTTGGAATCGACTCGAACTATGTCTGATGGTGCTGATAAACTCTATCGTCTCTGCCACGTCTTTTACCAGGTGGCGAAACTCTACACGGAAGCCAAGGTCATAGAAAAGCAAGCAGACCAAGGCCAAACCGTTGGTTACAACGCCGATGGGGAGATGCCACTTGACTTTTCAGGTATTGAGCAGTTTGATCCCTATCTATCAGCTTTGGGAATGGCTCCCAATTCTGCCTGGCCCATGGCTACATTCCCAGCGGTTGCATCCGAAGGGTTGGCATCTGAGGGAGCTGCTTTTGCCAACGGTAATACAACGCAGAACTGGTTCTCGGGGAGTCGGTACATCATGGGTTTACTCGAAGAAGATCTCAATATGCTTGAGTAATTTCGAAGAAGTTCCACACAGGTCTGCATCTACGATGCTCTTTCCCACCAGCCTACAAAGCCGGTTCGGAGTGTGGGAAGAGTATAACAGCCAGTTGCCATCGTTAAGGTGAGTTAGAAAATATGATCTAGACTTGTACCGGCAAGGGAGTTCATTGTACCTTCCCAGAGGGTACCGTGGCCGCGCACGTGAATACGCGTAATGTTCGTGCGCTACTGCCTAGCTAGGTAGGTAGACGCTCATTGCATCACCCTTCGCACCTTCATCGTTTTCAGTGGATACGTCTGCGCCTACAGCCTTCCTGTCTACCAGCCTACAACGCCAATTTGACTTCAGCACAACGTGTCAAAGTAAGTTGCCATTCTTGAGATGATTCGGAAAGCAGCTTATAGATTAGGATCTATTCATACCTGTGCAGCTTTAGAAGTCGACAGCACGCCGATTATTGACCCCCGCCGTCCAGCATGGCTTCAACCCCAACCCCAACCCCAACCCCAACCCCAACCTCAGACCCAACGCCAAACCCCTCCCCCGACCAAACCTGTCCAATATGCCAACATCTCCTCTACGAACCCGTCAACACCACCTGCGGCCACATCCTCTGCGGGTCCTGCATGTCGGAATGGGCCTCCGTATCCTCAAACCCCCACGACGGATCCGGAACGACCATCGTACCCCTCGACGAACCCTTCTCCACCGATTCCCCCGGCATCATCCAAGCGAACTGCCCCATGTGTCGAACACGAACGACCGCCGTGCCGGATAACGCGCTTGCGACGACTTTGGAACGCGCGTATCCTGAGGCATATGCGGCGAGAAGGGCAGAAGAGGAGCCGGAGGCGCAGGGATATCAGGAGTGGATAACTGTGTTTGTGGGAAACAAGCATACAGTTGGAATACTGATGGAGGAAGGGCCAGCGGATTGGCATGATTGGTCTTTTTTCGTGCAGGTTTCGAAGGAGGAGGTTATCAAGGCAGTTCGGATATGGCTTGTGAGTTCCGGATTCTCTTCCTCCTTCCCTGAATAGTAAAGCAGAGGTTCTAATCAGTTGGAGTCGCATCTGTGTAGCATCCTACGTTCACTCCCCCCCGTATCGCGCTTTCCAAACCTCCCTTCGAGATCCGCTGCCAGGGCTGGGGTGGCTTGAACATAATTACGAACATAGTGTTGAAAGAAGGATATTATTGGTTCCATGAAGCGGCGAGAGCCACGAGTGAGACTGACAGAAAAGACACGATGCCTGTGAGCTGGGAGTTAGATTTCGACGGGGAGGGGTGTAAAGCGCGGATGAGGTTGAAGATTGGGAAAGAGTGATGTAGAAGAGAGATGGATGATAGGTAATAATCTGGAGGGCAGAAGCGATGTACCCTCACACGCGGTGCTAGAATTCGTCGTTTTCGGAGGGCGTCTGTGCTTACCTACTCTTTCAGTTAGTGTCTCAAGTCGATTTGGACTCTGCGCAACACTTGAAAGCAGGTTGCCATCATTAAGGTCCTTCGGAGAGTGTTAGATAGAGATATCCTTTCCAGACTTGAATAGCCAAAAAATTCGTGGTACGACCAATAATGACACCCGCCGTGCCATAGAGCATGGGAAGCAGTAACCAGACCGCGTTTTGTATTTCAGTATACTGAGTGTTTCGTCAATGCAATGTTTCGTTACACCTCCCAATCTCCCAAGCTTTCCCTTCCAACCCCAAGGACCCCCTCCTCCCAACCCATCTCCTCCTCATATCCCTCCAAACCCCCTCCCTTCCTCAACCCTCGCCCCCAAGTATGCACTCTACCACTTCGCCTCCTTCCTCGCCATAAACTCCTTCAAGACACCAACAACCTTCTCCAGCGCCGCAACATACTTCTCCATCTCCGCCTTCACCTTCTCCTGGTCCGTTCCCAGCTTAGCATAGAAGTCCTTGCGGTAAGGCGTAGCGCTCATGGCGGCACTGAAGATCGGTTTGATGACGAAGGAGTGGTGGAGTTTCAGCGTATTGCCGTAGGCGCCGCGGAAGGACGTCGAGAGTTCTTCGGACTGGTTGGCGAGGTTGGCGCGGAGGGCTTGCGCTGTGAAGTCGAGGGCTCTGGGAGAGGGGGGGTATGGTTAGATTGGGGGATGTGGTGGTGGAGGAGAGGTGGGAGGAGGTGGCTTACCGTACTAGCCATAGCAAGCCCTCGGTGGCAGTGTGTTTCTTCTCCTTCAGCTCGTTGAGTACTAGATCTTGTAGTGTTTCCGAAACGGTCGGGGCGGCAAGTTGACGGTCGCGGGTTTTCTATTCCCATAATCTTATCAGCTTTTCCGTCCTTCTCTCTAGTCATAGCCAACCAAAGGGCGTATAGATAAGTACCTTGACATTCCCACTCATATCATTCTTCACAGGCTTGAATGCTGAAGACCCAAGGACATCTACACGATTCCACAACTCTCATCAGCAATTGCTCAGTCTCACCATATCCACATGCCTTACTAAGGGAAAACATTTACCAAAAAGACTCGTCAGGCTCTCCGAAGCCTCCAGGAACTCGGACGTCGAAATGGCATTATCTTTAGACGCATCCACAGGCACATCCACGAAGCTCCTTTTCAGCGTATCGAAGAAAGTTGAGTCTGCCATCTTCCTTGCTTTTTCTCTTCGTTTCTCTTGTAGGTATCCTTAGGTTTTTCTTCGTGACTTCGTAAATGTTCGATTCGAAACAGGCGTAGACAGGAGGAGTAAGGAGGTTCAATTGATGTTGAAACGCGGCTTCAAGTTCAGGGTCAAGGCGGTGTAGCACAGTAGTTCCAGTTAGTGGGGGGGGTGGTCGATGATGCGGAGCGGGGCGCGGGAATAGCGTGCAGGGATAGGGAGGGGTATGGAGTTAAGCTAGGGAGAACGATGAGCCAGAACTATCTACCGGCCTTCTCTCTGCGTCATGTATAAAGAGAGGACATGTGCTGAGAGATGAGTTGTAGCTGTGTCCAGATTACTCTTTCATAACTGAGGAAAGTGCATCGCCTCTGTAAAACACTCTTGTATTGTATCGCTTCGTTCGAGACCTGGAACCTAACTTACATACCTATATAATGTCTCCCTCCAACATCCGCGAAGTCTCAAAAGTCTTCAAGATCGCCTCTATCCCTGGTGACGGCATCGGCGTAGACATCACCGAAGCTGCCATTGAAGTCCTGCAGAAACTTTCGAAGACCACCGGTCAATTCGAATTCGACTTCACGAATATCGATTGGAGCAGCAAGAACTACAAGGAACGGGGGTACTACATGCCCGAGGATGGACTCGACTATTTGAAAAAGTTCGATGCTATTTACTTCGGTGCTGTTGGATGGCCTGGTACGTCCCTTGCCCTTACTAGAACATCAATTGCGGTTGACCAAGCCTCTAGATGTCCCCGACCATATCTCCCTCTGGGGTCTCATCCTCCCTATCCGCAATGCCTTGAATCAATACGTCAATGTCCGTCCCACACGCGTCCTCCGCGGCATAACTTCTCCACTCAGAAACTGCGGTCCAGGAGATCTCGATTGGGTCATCATCCGTGAGAACAGTGAAGGCGAGTATGCCGGTCACGGTGGTACAACCCACGCACACTCCTCCCATACAGTCGCAACCGAAGTATCTATCTTCACCCGTGTAGGAATCGAGCGGATCTTCCGGTTTGCCTTTGAGACGGCGAGGTCAAGGCCAAGAAAGAAGTTGACCATGGTGACGAAGAGCAATGCCCAGAGACATGGTATGGTCCTTTGGGACAAGATCTTCAATGAGGTCAAGGAGGAGTATAAGGACGTGGAGACAGACAAGATGCTGGTGGATGCGATGACGGTGCGCATGACACTGCACCCAGAGTCTATGGATACTATTGTAGCCACCAACTTGCACGCAGATATTTTGTCCGATCTTGCTGCTGCGTTATCCGGAAGTATAGGCATTGCGCCGTCAAGTAATCTGGATCCTACGAAGAAGAACCCGAGTATGTTCGAGCCAATTCATGGTAGCGCGCCCGATATTGCCGGAAAAGGCATCGCGAATCCCGTCGGCGCTTTCTGGAGTGCGGCGGAGATGGTACGGTGGTTGGGTTTCGAGGAAGCTGCGGATGGGTTAATGACATGCATTGAAAACGTGACAGAAGCTGGAACGAAAACGAAAGATCTGGGAGGAGCAAAGAACACGAAGGATGTGACAAGTGCAGTATGCACCGAAATTGAGAAGGTGCTGGGGCAGAAGAAATAGAGTGTTACAGCACAATACATACCTGAATGCTTCATCCATTCATCTACTTCCATCATTCCATGTACTCTGCAGGCAATTTCGGAATACCAGCCGCAACCCTCGTCTGCCCCTTCTCACTCTTCTTTTCCGGAATGTCAACCGGCCTTCCCCATTTCCTCAATATATAGATAGCCTTGCCATCAATCAACGACTTGGAAATAGGTCCAAAATCATTGCTATCATAGCTATTCCTCCAATTATCACCCTCAATCCAAACATGTCCATACGGCACCGTCAAACTCCCCTTTCCCCTTGTATTATAAGTCTCCCTCACACCATGACCTCCATATCCACCAATCGTGCCCATCTCTCGGTCCCGAGGCCATACTTCGTCGCCTTCGAGCGCGATGACCCGCTTGATGGAGATTTCCTCTGGTTTCTGCGGTTTCCAGAATGTGATGATGTCGCCCCGTTTCAGATTGCGAGCTGGTTGCCAGCGCTTTATGACGACGCGATCATTGAGGCCGAGGGAGCTGGATGATGGGGAGAGGGTGGGCGCCATGCTGGTGCCTTTGACGGTGTCGATTACGACGATTTGGTCTCGGATCGTTAGGAAGACTGCAAAAGTCACAATGACAATTTTGCCTCCTCTCAGAGCTCCCCGCCAGTTAATGGAGGGCATAGTGAGATGCTTAGGATCCCACCTCACCAATTGGCGAAGTTGGGATGTTTCGTGTAGGTGTGGAAAAGATCCAGCGTGAAGCTCGGAGCTTGGACTTAGGTACCTAGGAAGTTGTGGAGCAATCACGTGCATAGAGCGCTCCAGCAACTGTCAATTCTTGATGCATACGAAATATCTATTTAATCAGACGCAAAGTGTACAATACAGTATACACAAGTACATATCAACAAAATGCATCACTCCGTCACCGTCATGCCCCAATACCATCCAGAAAAAAATCTATTTCAATGCCTTGATAACCGCGTCAGCATACTCGTGTGTCTTGGCTTTGCCTCCAAGATCGCCAGTTATTGTCTATTATTACAGTATCAGTATGAGTTAATTAAACTCTGGGATCCTTCAGACATACCTTGCCCTCTGCTAAAACCTTGAAGATTGCTGACTGAATCTTGCTGGCGTGCTCGGTCAAACCCATATGTTGCAACATCATGATACTACTCAGGAGCAAAGCGGTAGGGTTTGCGAGCCCCTTTCCAGCAATATCCGGAGCTGAACCGTGTACAGCTTCGAAGATTGAGCATTCATCGCCAATGTTTCCGGAAGGCGTCAAACCAAGGCCTCCAATAAGACCGGCGCACATATCGGATAAGATGTCGCCGTACAAGTTAGGCATAACTAGGACCTTGTCATTATAAGGTATGGGGTCGGTGACCATCTTTAAACACGTGTTATCCAGCAGTTCAGCATCGAACTCAATGTTGGGGAAATCCTTGGCAACTTCTCGCGCGGTACTCAGGAATAGACCATCTGACATTTTCATGATAGTGGCCTTGTGCACAGCGCGAACCTTTTTCCTACCAATTTCTGTGGCGTGTTGGAAGGCGAAGCGGAGTACACGTTCGGAAGCTTCTTTGGTGATTAACTTAATGCTCTGAACTACACCATCAACCACGACGTGCTCAATGCCGGAGTATTCCCCCTCGGTATTTTCTCGGATGAGTACAGTGTCGACATTGTCATATGGAGTCTTATATCCCGCAATCGACTTGCAAGGTCGGAGGTTGGCGAAAAGATTGAATGTTCGTCGTAGAGTTAGATTGAGAGAAACGTGGCCCTTCCCTATAGGTGTCTGGTACCGTTAATTGGGCTCACTGAATTCAAGAATAGATCAGCCATACAGCGAGTGGTCCTTTTAGAGCAACGTAATTCTTCGTTACACTGTCAATTGCCTCGTCTGGGATGACAGTCTTGCCATCTTTAAGCCGCGGGGTTACATCGACGGATTCCCACTTAATGGGCGCCTTTCCAGCAGTTAGTCCCAAATGTGGTCTGTTTATGGTATAGGCAGGCTTACTCCAGCTGCAGAGAAAATGTCCTTGATGGATTGCGAGATTTCTGGGCCGATACCGTCACCTTCGATAAGGGTTACAGTGAATTTGCCCTGTTCCAAGTAAGTTTCTTAGCTATGCTCCTCCTGCACATGAACAATGAACTGGATGTCCTCTAAGAAGGCTTAGGAAGGTATATGGTATCTCCGCCTTACGTCGTTGCCCTTGGTTCCTTTGAACTTTGCGACTTTGTCTTCTTCAGCAATGGCTGCGTAGGATCGGGATGGAGCCTGTTAGACGATCAATGGTCAGTCAAAATCGTATAGAAAGCAGCACTACGCCGCAGAGAGGAGTGGACAGCATCTAAAGTTTTATTTGACTGACCTGGAACAGAGCTGGTGT
The DNA here is from genome assembly GCA_000467715.1 of Hysterium pulicare CBS 123377. Taxonomy (NCBI): domain Eukaryota; kingdom Fungi; phylum Ascomycota; class Dothideomycetes; order Hysteriales; family Hysteriaceae; genus Hysterium; species Hysterium pulicare. The sequence continues at coordinate 195,341 of AJFK01001077.1, forward strand.
CCATCGTTGAGTTGCGTTCGCCCGACGCAAGCATTGCCTCGCAGGCGCAGCGAAAGAGCGACAAGCCAGCATCGTCAGAGCTGCAATTGAGGGACTATGATGAATTGCAGCTAGGAGGAGGTCTGCTGCAGTGCGGCTGGGTCGTAAGGTGGAGTGGGGAGAAGATGGAGGTGTTCAGTAGGAAAAACAAAAGCTTCCTATCGCATGCCTGCCTTGCTCCAACCCAATTACCGAATTGCGCATAATGCCAAGCCTCTCAAATGTCTTCCCATGCTATTCCGATCCAGGTTAGCGCATATAATTATCTTCTCACTTTGCGCTATCAAATGTCATTCCATTCTCAACCTATGAAGGCTATTCAATCTCGTCTAGATCAATTCAATTCAAGTAAGCTAAATGAGAAACCAAAACTCTTCTATTGACATTCTGCCCATTTACAATAGTTTGAAATGATAATTGGTACGCCACCACTGATATGAAGGCTTCAATACACTCACTCCTTTTTAACAACAAGGCTATGTCATTTATTTCATCCTTTATTGCATTAGATTCATATTGTTACTCCTTTGCCAACAAATCACTAGATCGAATACCCTTCGTCGAAAACTTGTTGACAGATGCTATATCCGCGCCCCCAACGGTGCTTGACTATAGCCTCATTCGAAGAGGGTCTCCCATCAGCCATCCACTCAGCAATTTCCTTACTAACGCCACTGACTTTTTTATTCTTCATAAGCAGCCTCAGCCTTTTTATTAGCCCTTGTTTCTAAGAGGTGCAATTCCTCCTCTATCTGAGCCATACACTGCCCTTCTCGAAATTCCTCATACCACCTCTTCTGCTCTGCAGCTTCCTTCTCCATTTCCCTCTCAGCAGCCGTCTTCTCAGCATATTCCCCCTCCCTCTTAATCTGGAGATTCTTATAGAATTGCTCCCAAAACTCCTGCTTCTTGGTGGTGGCAGACTTAACTAACTTAGCCTCTTTAGCCTCCGGTCTTTCTTCGAAACCAAGGCAAGGACATGCAAGCGTTTCCCAAAGCTGTAACGTTCGAATAAGCTTTAACACTTCCCGCGCAGAAGGCCGATTTTCTCTACGCGGCGCTAGCATTGGTTTGATACATAGGGGGTATATCGCACGACAGGATTCAACACTCCTCCGAGATATAACTGAATCGACTAGGGGAAGAACCTCACTGTAGAGTAATGTATTCTGGAGGTTGGTATTTTGAGGCTTGGAGACATGCCATAGCCTTACGAGCTCCCCGTGAAAGTTCCCGATGCTTCCCCCACTCAGAACTACCAGCATTTCCAAGAAGACGCATCCAAGTGAGAATATGTCCGTGCCTAATCCATGTCTATAGTCTTCATGATAACGTTGAGCGACCTCAGGAGCTGCATACATATAGGACGTGCGGGCGGGAGAATCTGTCGAGGTCGTTTGTCCAATGATATACTGACCGGATGAGCTGAAATCCGTGAAGAATATGTCTTCATTTCGGTGTATGATATTCGAGGGTTTGATGTCCTGGTGCCTTATGCCCTTGCTGTGCATAAAGTCCAGAGCAGAAGCGAGGCAGCCAAACCATGTTTGCAGCCACAGGAGCCGTCCAGCACACTTGGTGACATCAAGGACGTTGCCAGCTTCATTGACACGTAGATCATCCAGGAAACATTTCAGGTCCATATCCCCTACCGGATACATCAAGATAGAGTAAAATTGTCTTCCACGCCCCGGATCTTCCATATACGTCCCAATAATCTTGACAATATGAGGATGAACCAGACTCTCCAATGCATTCACTTCCTGTTCGACAATCGGGAGCAACCGTTTCCTCTCACGAGTTAGGATGGTCACTCGCTTCCGGACAAAACTGAGGCCTTGGATCGCAGTTGCAGAGGCCTTAACCTCTTCGACAACACCTAAGCTCCCATGACCAAGCAATCCAAGGCTCTCTAGAGGAATATGAGATGGTGCGGGATAGGATGTTCGGTCCCAGATCCATGGACACTCATTTCGAATAGCTTGAATTTCTTTGCATAAATTCTGAGACGTGTCGTAGAAATATTGCTGAACATGGTCAAAGGATTGGAGGGACTTGACAACAGGAGACTGAGTGTTATGTGGCTGGCTATGGTGCTGAGATTCTCCTATAACAGAAGTGGGAGAAATGTATTGGTCTAGATATTCGGGCATATCCTGGAAGTCCTGTAGGGTAAAAAAGAGCTCCTTTCCGGAGGTGAAGGCTTCTAAGGCTTTTTGTCTCCGCAAGGCAACGTCCATTGACGGCTTAAACAAACGAAAGCAATCAACGGGAGGATCTTCGAAAAATCGCTCAGTAGCCGAAGAGTCTCGCCGGTTATTCTTTGGTATCTTGCGGATTGCGGTGAAGAACGGGAACAGCCTGCTTAGATGTGGATTAGTGGAGTAGAGAAATGGCTTCGCAGTCCCTAGGCCTGTTTGGTGTCTCGTACCTAGACAGTTGAATCTCGTTGGATAAAGCTACACTTAAATTGCAACATGGTTGGTGAAGAATTACAAGCACAATTCAGAATTCAAAGCCAGGCTCCGGCGAAAATTGAGGTTCAGCCTCAGCCTCGTCAGGTCAAAGCTGCAAGCCCGCCAGCAGTCCAATCACATTGCCTCGTTTAAAAAGTAGTTAGAATCGAGGTTAAGACTTCTTCTTTGAATTGATGCCCTGAAAATGTTTTCGCGATATGAAGAATAAGAAACAACACGGCAAGCAAGCACTCTAGCGTTGAAGTTGAAGTTGATCCTCAAACCACATTACATCGTTGACTGGAAGAAGATTTGGTAAAGCTGTTATTTATGGTTGACTTTTCATTATATGATGTAACGATGTTTCTTTGATTTCTCGTTCGGCTTCAAGGTCGTTGCCTATTCGTCATTTCGTCACCCTTACGCAGCTATGAGATTATAGTAAATCATTCAAACAGGCCACTGCAAGTCTTATATTTTCAAGCCATCTTGCCAGTCTATTGCTCTCTCTACACTGCCCAAGTCTCAAAATTTCGGAGTCGGATTCACTATTGTACCTCACTGAACACTTCACTGGTCCATCATGTCGACCACATCGGTTTTCGACACCGGATTTTGTGAAATACTGCTTGTTCCAATGAGCGTGCTATTAACACCCGTGTCGTTCTGCCTAGTGAGCACCTGATATCAAAATTGTGATGAATGCCACATGCTAAGCCACTTTAGGTACTTTACTACGGGTGCTTGTACAATCGAAGCAAAGTTCTCTCCCGTGCCTTCACCGAGAAGCAACTTCGGAGAAGTGACGCGCTGAGGATTGAATTGGATCTATTCGACAAATGGATAAAATGATTGAAACATCTAGAAGTCCGGGAACCTGAGATAGTCGTAGAGACATGGTTACATCATCCGGCAATTCAGCATCATCTTTTGGAAATTAGGGTGATGGCGGCAGATTTGGGCTTGGATAGATAGTTGGAAGGTCGGGATAATGGTGACAGGGGATTTGCTGAGGAAGCTCGGAACGGCTAAGACGGTATCGGGGCTATGTTGCGTTGCAATTATCACTGGAAAGATTTAGCCAGTTCTTCTGCAAATACCGGGCTTAAAGACGACGGAGAGAGCAATAGTAGGATAGGGAGAGCGAAGTACGCCGATGAAATTAGATCAATGCACCAACTTTCATACCTTCATTATAAACAACAGTTCCATACATCTTTCCCAATTCTCAGCAGAAATGCTCACAGCAAAAACGCCAAGGTTATCTACGCCCAGGCAACTCATACGGCTGACGCTGATTGGGTTCTAGTTCGTACGGTGGATGTGTTACTCCCTGCATCCCTGAATTTGGACCCTTCGGCCAGTACTCTGCTTGTGGCGGAGGTGCACTATCAAGTCGATTACTCGATCTTCTTCCAATACTCCAGCCTAGATATACGATGGCTGCAATTAAGGCTACACCAAGTACAGTACCAACGGCGATTCCTGCTTTCGCTCCGGTGGATAACCCATTGTTTGAGGGAGCGCCTGTGGCACTAGGAGATGACGTTACGCTAGCCGTGCTAGCCGTATTAGAAGCAGTATTGAAAGTGGGAGTGGAAGTAGACGGTGAACTACTCGAGCTCGTCGAGGACGTTGATATTGTCGTGACCTTGGTCGGATTACGTTAGTCATACTCCACTAGCTGACGAAGAGAGCTCTATGATGGATAGTCCAGAACTCACAAGGTCAGCGGCTCGAAATCTGATCTGAACGCTATATGCATTTGCTCCTCCCCCCGGACCGTCTGGATTGACAACTGTTCCCGTAGACACCTTAAGCGTATGCGAGAACGTTGAAGACACCGCGGAAGTACATCCTAGAGTTGTTTCCCAAGCATATGGCCCAGGTTCGCCCTGGCAAGAGAATCCTCTGCGCAACAATAATCCGATTAGCCTGTGCTCTTATCGTAGATGCGTCTGATCAAGAGTAGATGGTGGAGAGCTTAGAATTGGGGGCCAAAACTGACGTAGGACAGCAAGTGACAATGGTAGTAGTCTCACCGCTCACAGCTTGGGATGAAGTGCATGCACTTGAGTATCCATTTGGGCAATACAGTCCTGGAGAGTAATAGAACGAAGAAGTCGGTTGGTAAGAAGGTGGAAGGCACGAGCTATATCCTGTTCCGCCGAGCAATTCGTAACTTCCCATCCACCATGTATCTTGCGTACATTGCGACGGAGGGGTAAACGTAGTGGTGAGCGGTATTGACATAGCGATCTGAGGTCTATGATGAGAAAAAGAGAGAGATGAAGTGAAGAAAGAAGAAGGCGAGGTTCAGCCTTGCCCCTCTTGAAGGATCAGCAAGCCACAGTTCCAGCCTTGTCATCGTACGCGCCCCTTTTATCTATCCTCACGCAAGAGCGTATATTGAAAGCAGTTACTGGATGTTTCATAGGAGCTCTTTAGTTAGTGACACTTCCCTGAGACTGTGATATTTTTAGGCATCTAGTGTTCGAGATTCAATTTGAGAAACAGGTATCTAAGTACTTATTGGTTTACTTCATCAGCAAGTACGGATTCATTGGGCATCCCATCAAGATTTGAGCTAACATACATGATGTATCGCTACTTGCATTTATATGTCCATTCTTAAAGAAGGTGGAGTGGTCCCATATTGATCCCGATAGCATTGCTCCATATCTGGACAGCTTTGAACCGATTAGCAAAACTCTCTTCGCTGGTCGATACTTTTCGACTTACTATACAGGCTCTCTCCCGAAAATAACGTGCCAAAGATACTCCAATACCCTGCCAGAGATAAAGTCATCTAGCGGCGTATCCAGTAGCCACCTTAGAAACCTCTTATACTCGTCCTCTGACCCTTTCAGTACTTGATCTCTCGAGACAGCGAATTGCGCGCAGCACGGCGTAGCAATGACCGTAGGCACATCATCATTCCCGAAGAGTTCAGCCCACGCGCCTGCCATGGCACGTTCCTGTGGCCTCAGCGGATGGAATTCCTCAACTGGTCGGAACGGTTGGATTTCTGCGGGACAGCCCGGACTCAGAATACATCGTAGATTTATATAGCCTGTTCGCTGAACGTAATCATTCTTGAGAGCTTTAATGGTTGCAACGTTATCAAAGTCCAAGTCCTCTGCATCGCGCGATCCGTGATGGTGTCTTTGATGACTATGCAAGAATACAATTGTTGTTGGAAGATTCGAGTAGTTGTCTATGATATAAGAAAGGTAGGCGTTCGCCTCACGGCCTTTGTTCATGCTCGTCTGAAGTGCCGCATGTGGATCATTGACAGTGTAAATGGCAATCTGCCAGCTTCAGTGGCCGGTTTGGTCAGAATTCAGTGGATAAGGTGAGAGTGTAGCTTCGAAGCTTACTCTGGGAAGTTCTCGTTAACCCAACTCGTGTCTTCCCCTTTCAATTTTGCCACTACGAGAACTTTATCTGGAACGGTTGTCGAAGAGGCCTCTAATGCGACTTCCAGAGGTATTTCGGTGGCGGTAGATTCGGAGTGAATTTTAGGCCTGATACTTCATCAATACTCACGTGAACATGAGGAAGGGTCAAATAGTCTTCGTATCTCATACCTGGGAGTTGGCAAGGAGGAATCTGGATGATTTCGAAATAAGTCCTCTGCATAGTGAGTGGCATTGGCAAAGGAGCGTAAGCTGTCGACAGTGAAAGGCCGAAAGTTGAACAGAATCACAAGGAGAAAGAAGGCGAGTGCAATCGACAAAGCGAAAACCTTACGACGAAGATTAATCATATCGCCGAAAGCCAAAGCTGCCAACGACACGCTTTATCCAAATTGCCTCGAAGGAGAAGTACTGGGGGTGCAAGTAGTGAGGGATGGCGGCATGACTGTGCTTGATGGCTATGGCGCTTTGCGACCAGCGCGTATTGTGCTTGAGAAGGCTTGATTGTATCGAAGGGCGTTTGCTTGCATATCGTGAGATTTTCGTATCGTCAAGCCGACACATCGTGATTTCTACAGCTCTGTTCCTGAATGGAGAATGTTACTTTCAGCAAAGAAGGACTGACATTGAAGTCCCCTGCGCTGCCCCACTTACATACTTAGCTAAGCTATCCCTTCCACTCGCCACGAGAAAGGATTGCGAAAACGGCTACGATGGTGTTGACACTCGAGCGCGTAGTTTACGTTCAATTCATAGCAAAGTTATCGAGACTTAGACGTCTGGATACATATGGCGCGGTCGGAGTCAGAATAAAACACATTTAACTCAAAATGTTCCCAAACGAAGCTCGTGAACAAAGCTGTGGATGACTCAGGTGGTATGAACGAAGCGACTAGACGTGACTAAAGCTGGGAAAGTGTTTGTCTCCGGTAGGTGACATGAAAGAAACGGCTAGCCACTCCTGTGGGTGATTGTACACAAACAAATACGCTCTACAGTTTCTGTTCCACAAGTTGATAATCTTCACCGAAAAGCTACCAACTCTAAACTTCATCAGTATGGATATCCAACTCATGGCTACCACGACACCTCCCCGGGCCTCACTCTTAGGTCTTCCCCGGGAGCTTCGCAACAACATCTACTCCTTTCTCTTCTCAGAACGACAATACGAACGAGTATTCGTACCAAATGAATGCCCCAACTCTTCACCCATATCATCACCCCACATCCTTAACCAGGCTCGAACGCTGAGGTTCCGCGTCGAACAAGCTCCAATTGCGGCGCTCTTCCTAGTGAATCGAAAACTCCACGAGGAGTACTCCGCGGAGGCATTGCGGGATCTCAAAGTTAGTGTCGACTACTAGCCCAGTCTTGCGATTAGATGGCCTTTAGAGCTGGAGCTGGAGTTCTTGAACCAAGGGGAAGACATGATTCCTGCGCTTTTATCCAAAGTCAAACATGTGGATTTTCTAGCTTGTGCTCATCAAGCTGCATTGGGGTTGCTATATCATCTCCACGATATCCTTGACGTTTTTGGTAGAGGAAACTCGACTCTGAAGAGCGTTAGGGTGGCTCTATCTATCATGGACATCCGTGCCGATCGTGCTGAGGTTGCTTGCCAGGCATCTGGCCGGCGTTACCAGTCCACCTTTCCGATTGCACGGTTGCTGCAATATGTTCTGCGTGGATTTCCCTTACAGCAGCACCAACGAAGCGTTAGGGTACGAAGACGTACGGTGCGATGGGAGGGTACTGATAGTGATGATGGTATTGATAGCGATGATGATGGCCCTTTGTGGACTACGATCTGCACCAATGGGGTATTCTTGTATGCACCCAGTGATTTGAAGGATATGGAGGCATTGAGATGGGACAAGGAGGAGGTTAACAGAACTACTGAATTTGTATGGCAATTCAATGATGACGAACTCGTTGACGAGGAGGATCCGCTGGTGCAGACATTGGGTGTTTGGGTTTAGATATGGATGTGTACAGGAGGTCGTTATCCCTTTTGAGACAGCACAAAGAAACAAAGCGAAGACGATTCAGCTAGAGTGGTCATGTTGATGCTGCTAGTTACTTTTTGTAGAGGTTTCTCTAGGAATTCGCAGGATCGGAGACGGCAGTATGAGAGGGGCTTCATAGTGAATGCAAAGTCATTCCCTGTTGCTCTTTCTGTTTCACTTCTGTTAGAGCCTTGCTTAGAGAGATGTTGAAGTTTGGATGTTTTGATCAGATGTTTTGTGTGACTGTTGATATTAGTGTTAGATAATCGAATGGAAGAGCGGAGGTTCAACTTTGCCAAGCCTTCGATACGGCTGATTGGTCGAGGACTACGTTTCAACCTCTCACTTCCTCCGAGACAAATAACTTCGCCAACTACATCTAAATCCTACCCCTTCCGGGCTTGCTATAACGAACTCTAATGGATCGCATGGAGCCCATACTCAAGAACAAATACAATATTCCTACTCTCTACCCCTCCGAATGGCCCGCCGAGAAAGACCTAAGCTCCGACGAAGATGAATACCTACCCAAGCCCTCCGCTGTGGGCTCCGTTCGGAAGTCCAACCGTTTTTCTGTGCTAGAGCGCAGTAGCAGTGCACGGAAACCACTACCAGGAGCAGAGAAGACCCGTGATGGCTTGGAGAATATTGTTCAAAAAGATGAACAGGATCCGCTGGGAGCATTTCCTAGCGTTGTCCAAGTGCTGCGACAGCGGGGACTACCCGTAGAGGATGATATGAAGCTACGTGAGTATGTGCGCTCATCGTATTTGGGCTGTCTAATACTGGCAATAGGGAACCGCTTTCTCCTCTCCTCCACAACCTTCTCGCCTTCGCTGTTCCTATCGCAAGTTCATAACAATGCCTCTACCGACTCGCTTCTGCAAGGCCTAGACTTTCTCTCGCGCTCCATAGAAAAGAAATCAGCTTCTCTCAAGCTCCTAGTTGAGTCTAATTTCGACCGCTTCGTTCGGGCAAAAGCAACAATTGACAATGTGTACAATGAAATGCGCGACCAGGGCCAAGAGCCGGAGTCACCACAGCGTCGACCTCATTCCCGCCATGCTAGCAGATCTAGTGTTTCCGGAAGAAATGCTAGTATCTCTTTTAGCCAAGGAATAGGGACCACATTAAAACCAGTGCCCAGCGACAAGAAAAAGAACGCTCTCGTGAAAGAAAGTGAATATGGCGTACAGGGAATTAAAGCGCCGCTGTTGGAAGTTGCCGTCAAGGCTGAAGAGGTCTGGGGTCCGGCGCTGGGCGGTCGGGAGAAAGAAGAGATGTTGAAAGCAATATTAGCTTCGGTAGAGAAGAACCGCGGTCTTTTTGAAGTCGGGTCTGCTTTACAAGATGCCATTAAACGGAAGGATAACGAATCAATCATTGAAGAATTCACCAAGGCTCGGAGGTACGCCGATGATGCAAAAATCTTAGTTGAAGAAGCCAACTACCGACGGGCTCAGCTTACCGATGCTGAAGTGCACCAAATCATTGTGACTGCCAGGATGTGGTCAGATGTGGAAAACCAGGTCGAATCGTTTAAGCGCGACGCCTGGCGGAGACTGACTGGGATGCATTTTAACAAACAAGGCCTGGCAGCTCTTAATGAGGAGGGCAAACCAGAGCAGCATATGGAACTCATATCTGTCATGCTTGAACTGGGCGTGGAGGACAATCCCATTTGGATCTGGCTACTTAGTCGTTATGACTACCTAAAGAACAGGATCACGGCCACCTGCGAACGCTCGAAAGTCGAGATAGAGATTCTGCGTCGGCATCTCGCCAATGGCGAGAAACCTAGTTTACGAATGCTAGCGACATACCTCCGCTCCATCGCTAATCGAAGTCCTCCTGACGACTCTAGTACAATTGATTCGGCAAAGGTACTGGAGTTTTGGGAACATGTATACGGCTCAATGACAACCTTACTTTCTACCCAAGGCGGCATTCTAGGCGAAGTAATTGAATACTGGGAAATAGCACGTTCCTTCATCGACGGCAAAGCGCAAAAGAACCTCCCCATGGGCTTTAGCGGGCAAAGCAAGCAACACCACCGCCTTTCAACAGATGGTGTCCGCGAACTCGAAAAGGGTGTCATCGAGCTAATCAACGTCATCCGCGAACATATCTTCTCCTTTTTTTCCGAACCCCCCATTGAAGACATCTCCCTCCTCTTCTCTCCCCTTCCACTCACCCCTCTAACCCCCAAAACGCCTCTCTCGGCCGCCCTCTCACCGCTCGACACCCGCTTCCGCTTCGACGCAAACAACATTCCTCCTCCCTCCCCTTCCCGTGGCGAAACGTGGGAGAAGTACGCCTTCTGGCCACCATACTCTAATGCCATCAGCGGGGTGCACTACCTCTCCAAAACTCTTATCCTCATCGGCGCCGCAGCCAGCGAAATGGCCTCTCTACGAATCCCTGAACCAACCTCCAGCACGCGCCTAACCGAACAACTCCGCACCCTCGTCGCCGGCGTACGCGAACGTTGCGTTCAAGCCGTCTGTGCCTCCTGGAACGCCGACGCCGAGAACAACAAAGTTTTAGAGGATTGGACACGGGATCCCGATCGTCGCGACTTGACTTGCATGCCGAAGAGATTTATGGGATTGGAAGGGTACATGCTGAGTCATTTGCAGAAGATCATGTATGTGAGTGAATCGAGGAGGAAAGAGGGCAGTGAGGATGTTTTGGCGCCTCCTAGTGCGAGGCTGTTGCAGCTTGTGAGGAGTCAATTTGTCACGAGTCTTTACAAGACGTTGAGTGGGATGGTGGAGAATGCGGAAAAAGGGAAGAGAGCGTTGTCGGGTATGGGGATAGTGGAAGAGGAGGATGATTTGGTTGTGGGAAGTCAGGAGAAGCCTGGCGAGGATTTAGGTTTGAGTAGGATTGATGCGGGAAAACAGGTATGTGTTATCCATTTCATTCGTCTCAGTATATTCGTACAGAGCTATGGAAAGTTTGTCCGCTCATTTTCAATACTTCCTTCTCAATTTTCCACGAACATCGCAAAAAAAACTTCCTGTTCAGACGAATCCCCAAAACATACAAGGGGTATCATAACAACCACCCAACAAAAAAATATACTAATGAATGTATCGCACCACAGTCCATCCGCCTCCTCCTAACCCTTTCCTCCCTCTCCTCTCTCGACAAAGAAATAATCCCCCACCTCCTCTCCCTCTTCGAATCCTCCTTCAGCAGCACCCTCATCGACGAAACGAATCAAATCCGCGATGTCCTCTCGCAAATCGACGCCCGCCTCTTCAAAACGTACACGAAACCCATCTGCGACCGTCTCACGCACACCATCAACGCCGGCATCTTCTCCCCGACCTGGGCGCCCGCCATAAAAGGAGGCGCGGCAAACCGAGAACCGAGTCCGTTTGTGTACAGCGTTTTGCTGGATTTGGTTATTATTCATACGGAGGTGTCGACGACGGCTCCGCCCTTGACACCTAGGATCCTTAGACAGTTGTTTGAACATCTCATTCTCTCGCTCATAGACTCGTATCGTCGTCTCCCACGTTGCACGCTCGATCAACTGGCTCAAGCTACTCTGGATGTAGAGTTTGTCTCGCAGACTCTCACGGCTTATACGACTGAGAAAGTCGGCGATGTGCAGAGCGAGATCTATCAAGTCCTCGATGGTAAAACGGATAATTCTGCGAGGGTGAAGTTGCAGGATGAGTTGCCGCTTTTGAGAGGGGTGTTGAAGAAATTGAGAGAGACGACGAAGGCCGAGTTTGCGTGTTTTAGACGCGTGAAGAGGGGTACGGTGGGGGATGTGAGGGATAGAGGGGAGAGAGAGAGTCGGGCGGCAAGTAGAGCTAGTTGATCGATTTAAGTTCGTTGTCGAGTTTTGCTAATGATATTCGTTTTGGATTAGATTCGAGATTGGATGGCGCAATTTGATATATAGCTTCGACAGGTCGTCTCGGAGGTTGGCGTGTCCCCTTGGTTACAACTACGGTGTTTGACGATTTGTTCTGGCTCAGGTTTGGACGTCCTCCAGAGTCACCCGAAAATCCTTTCCTTAGGCCCATATTTTCATAGGCGTTGCTATATTGGCTTCAGAGTCAAAACAATACCAATGAGTCCGTTCAGATCATGAGGTCGGACCGTCCTCAATCGTGACTTTCTTCTTGATAGGGGTTCCATTTGTTTGTAACTTACGAGGTCCCAGCGTGGTGTCTGGACTGCGTTCCGGGATGCTGTTCATGCGTAGCTTGCGAGGCTTTGGTGATTGACTTCGACTGCGTTCCGTGGATTCCGGGGTCCCATTCCTACGGAGCTTGCGAGGCCCTGGCGACTGACTTGGAGTGCGGTCGGGAGTGCCGTTCGTACTTCGCTTGCGAGGTCCTGGTGATTCGCTTGGAGTGCGCTCGGGAGTGCCATTCGTTCGTAACTTACGAGGTCGTGGCGACGGGCTGGGAGTGCGTTCCGCATTGCCATTGCTTTTAGTAGCACCATTTGTCTTTGATGGCGTGGACGACGTCAAGTCTTCTTTCATACTGACATTCATGGAACCATTCGTCGACGGTGGGGTCGAAGATGTCGATTCTTCCATATTGGGGTCCATGTGGCCATTCGATTTTGACGGTGTGGAAGACGTCAAGCCTTCTTGTTCAGTAGCGTTCATGAAACCATTCTTTTTGGACGGCGTGGAAGATGTTGAGTCATCTTGTGGATTGGATTCCATGTGGCCGTTCGACTTTGATGGTGTGAATGAAGCCCAATATCCATTTATCTCGGTCTCGGCGTCACCGATAAATTTGGAAGGGGTAGAGAAGGTTGAGTCTCCATTTATTTCGGCCGCAAGATCGTCAGATGATGTCTTAGTTTCGGCGAACAGAGAAGATTGCGACAGGGTGCTGCTTGCGATGCCAAAACCTTCAATCTTAGCTGCAGCTGTTTCATCCGCGCTTGTACCGTTGACCAGCTCTGTCGCCATGGCTGAGGGGATACTAAAATCGTCCTGTGATTCCTCAATAACTTGCATTTCGTCACTATCCTTGCTAGGAGGCGCTCTCAAATCCGAATGTGATTTCCTGCCCAAAATACCGAATTTTCCAGGTCCTGCCATAGCCCATTCCCATAATCCCCGACGTGGCGGACTATCCTCCGTAGAAGCTTTCGAGGAGGGAGAGGACCCCACGCCGCCCTTGTCGCTGGGCGTCTTATCAGGGCGTTGGCGAGCCTCGCCGCCGAAGCTTAGGCGGAGGCCGTTTGGGACTATCATTTGGGGTGGCGGTTCCCCTTCTTCCTGGCCCTGCGCTTGATTTTGGCGTCCCTCCCGTATTCTCTGCCCCTCGCCCGACATTATTAGGGACTTGTCTCTCTGCTCCCCTGGTGATGTCATTCCCATTGCTATCTCCGTTGACGTTGACACTGTCGACGAGGCCGGAGATGTCAGGCGACGGCGGAGAGGTCCGGCGCTTTCGGCGCGAGGGCGAGGAGGAGGGCGATTGCCAAGAGGGCGAGTCGGAGTGATTGGATGAGGGGGACGAGGAGACGGGTGATGACTTGTTGGCGGCTCCGTTGGGGCCAGGGGAACTTTTTCGATTTTCGCGATCGAAGCGGTCAATGGAATAGCGGAGTTGGAAGTCGGAGGGGAGCTGACGGACTTGTGGACGCGTCGGCGAGTGTGGGCCTTGGACGCTGTAGCGTTAATGCATGTTATTGTGTGCTCTGGCTTTCTACGAACCAATAATGTGACGATGTGATTGTGGTTTCTGCTCGACTTCATCCCGGGATGGGGATGGCTTGAGCAGTGGAGATGGTGTTTATTTGTGCAAGTTTTGTGCTGGGCTGAAAAGAGCCTCTATTTACCTTGTTTCCCTTTACCCTTTCCCTTGACATGACAATTTGGCCCAGCGTCATGATCGTGGTATTCGCATTCATCGCCCTCGGTAGGATCATCGAATAGCACCCCCCCAGTCCCTATCCTGATAGCATTGACTAGGTCTACAGCGAAATCAGGATTGTCATAGAAGCAATCGCGATACGTGTCAGCATCTCTTTCATTGTCGGGGTCCATGATCTGACGCGCGGCAATCTTGGTCATCAGGTGTCGAAAGGGAGACGCTGGAGGACTCTGTCGATAGATTTCATTGATTTCTTCGGCATCCGGAACAAGCTCAGCTTGGTGGAGTCCTTTGCGATACTGGTCCATAGCAACGTTCTTGAGCTGAGGCATCTCAAAGCGATCGCAAAGAAGATAGAGCTTGTGGCAGCTAACTGCATACTCGTACTTTTGCTGCGAATCAGCCATGTCGGAGACATCATCGAGCTTGCCCTGATATAGCCATTTTACGAGGAGCTCGAATCCAGCAGGGTCCTGTTCAGGAAGCTCGAGCTTGCTTGTAGGCTTGCGTTTGCCATCGTCGGAGGGCTCTAGCTGCGAGGCCAGGTACTCGGAGTGATGCGAGAGGAGGTTGCGGTGCAGTGCCCAATGGCGCTTCGATCGGCCGACGAATATGTCTATCATAGGGCCGGAGAGGAGTCTGTCGCGCTGTAGTTTAGCTTTTGCTCGCACATGGAGACGATGCGAATGAAGTCGGTGTGCCAGAATAGGTCGTGGCATCCAACGAGCAGACCCAGGTTCAGACAGAGATTGAGAGGCACTGTGCAACAGCGCATTCAAAGCAGAGTCGGCAAAAGGATCTGACTCGGATACAGGATCTGATGCGCCCATGCTTGGGGCAATGTGAGAGTCTGAAAGAGTGTCTTGAACATACTCGGCAAACGTGGGAGCTGGGACATCGCCTATGTTCCCGCTGGCCATTCGGAGTCGTTTGGAGGCGTATGCGAAATCACGATAGTAGATGAGCCTGTCCTGCCAGTGGCCCATTCGAAGAGATTAAGGCAATCATAAGTAACAGATAAAGGAGATGGGGGAGTGATGATGATGATGATGGTGATGATGGAAGTGGTTGCGCCGGGGCATGGATGGTGATAAGTCGCAGGCTGGCACGGCTGGGGATGTGAAGAGGCAGGGTGGGCAGGCATTTGAGAGGCGGATGAAATGGGTGGTGGCTGGAAACGAGTGGCTCGATTGGAATGGGCCAAAGTCACGTGCCTGGACGAATTCGTCGACAATCCAGGTGGGAGACTGACTTCAGTCCTGCTCGAGATTCCTGTTTTCCCTATCTCCACGCCCGCCTTCTCTCGGCATTCCATACGGTCCATGTCTTATGCACGCCTCATGCATGGCTACCTCTAGAAAGCCATTCATGGTCTCGGCATATGCCTCCCGCATGCGCATCACGGCAGCGTTCGGGCTAGATGTGGTGTGTCTGATTGCCCATTGGTCCTGCAGGATGCCACTGTACATCCGCTAGAAAGTCTTCTGTAGGCGGCTATGTGTGCCAGGCTAGCGGGCACATTCGCTCAACTTCTAAACGTTTCAGCATAGGATAAGATGAATCGTTTGGGGCTCTTCGCAACGTCACTTCCGCCAAGACATCTTCCACATCTCAACGCTTCTCGAGTCAGTACAATTGTCAATCTTTTAGCACTAGTTACTGTTCCATTGGGTTTCCCATCCCAATTACTCACTACCCAGGGCCGTTCCATTCGCGGAATTCTTCTCCGAACATTTTGTACTTCGTAGTCGACCACCATTCAACTCGCCAATCTCTCCAACCAGAACTTATGATGTTTTCACGCCTTACACCGATTGATAATGCATGAACTTCCATCTGATCCAAATCATCCAGACGCCCTGGGACTCCCTTCTCCCATAAAAAAGCATGAGGTCGATGCGAGTTCCGTCTTGCTGTATTCTCCGCCTGATAGAAGCATATGTTCCAACCTTACCCTAGCAAACGCCTGTCCGCTACAGTCCTGATTTGCCGACAAAACGGATTTTTAACCTGCGCAGTTGTTTCTGAAGGATGAAAGCCACAGTGCTCTCAAGAAAATACAGACATACATGGCAGCTAATAACAGGCAATATACTCACTAGGGAGGAAACTACGAAAAGTTTCGGCTGGTGGCTTTTTAGATTTCTCGCCATTGTATTTGACATGTTATACAGTATTATACCCTTCATCCCTGTGCCCATCCTTCAGAAACATTTGGACTTTTCTATATTCATACAGTATAGACATCGCCGCCGCCCTGACGAATTGTAAATGTATGTAACTTCCACTGACTTTCAGACTCCAGCTGTCAATACATTACTTTAGCTTCACCTGGTTTTGCAATCCCATCTTCTCTTAACGGACCTCAACTTCACCTTTCACCTCACTCACCGCTCTTCAATCTTCTATCCAAACCTCACTTTCATCTGGTCACGTGCCGGTGTTCTTGACACTTAAATATGGCTACTTCAACTTTACTTCAGCCGTCTTCTTCGTCCTTTCCTTCACCACTCCTATAACTCGCATCGTCGGCTTTAAGATGGGTGTTGTCCGTCCTCGAAGCAAGCAACTAGACGGATCGAGGCGAGAAAAGCATTTTGTCGAACCGTCAGCCCTTCTGAACCCGAAAAAGAGTTTTGGGTCGAGAGCCAGCGGTAGAGACCCTGTCAAGGCAGCTCACCAGTAAGCTTGACCCGCAACTTGCCTTTTGAAAGGCTTGACTAACGACGTTATTGAAGATCGCGTCTACGACGTGCCTCGTCGTTGTCGCTCACCTCAGGATCTTCAAGTACATTACCTGATCACGCGAACGAGAAGAAACCTCGCCCATATACAGGCATGTTCAGAACTCCAGTTCCAGAAAACCGCAGTGTCTCCAAATCCGCATTAACCGGACGAGAGGCCCGAAAAGTTGCCTGGAAACATCCGACCACAGCAATCCAGCCCAAGACGGAAGTCAAACCCACCAAGGTCGACGACGATCTCTACGAGCCGGATCTCGAATGGGACACTGACGAACCCCCCGAAACACCACCCCCTTCGCCTCTCAAGATGACTTCTAAAGTGAAGTCAAAACCTAAGCTCAAGAACAATGGAATTGGCGACCTCGAGCCTCCACTTCTCAGGGATGGTGCAGCGCCACTGAAGAAGGGCATCAGGGATCGCCAACCAAAGAGAAGAATCCGCAGTGATCTTCGTGAATTCGTTGTCATATCAAGCGACGAGTCGGATGTCGATTCACAAGCTACCTATGAGCCGGGAACTTCCGACAGCGACGACGATAGCATTAACGACGATGCAATGGATGCGGATGATGAGGAGGAGTTAAGAGGCGAGTTACGCAATATTGGTGTCATCCTCAGACGTTGATGATGAGAGACAAAGATGGCATCTCAAACGACGAGATTTTCCGCAAAAATATTCGAGGACGTTTCGGATCTTACTCACTGTGACGGGAAAAGACTTTACGCATTATTTTGCGACATATACTCGAAGCGGCTCGAACATTTTGCCATTTATGAAAAGCTTTGTTTATTGGATTTCACAGTTCTATCATTATGATTGTGCAGGAGGTGGCGCCGACTTTTGCTCGCTGCTCGGCCCACACTTGTTCACTTAGCAGGATGTTGCAGCGTTGGCTTACAACACTCGATTACTTGCTTGATACTGTCTGCTTGCGGTATCAGCTGTCAGTCATGGTGGTCTCTTGCAAGCGTTCGGATGCTCCTGTTCACTTGTCGGGACCAAACATTACGGGATTCTGCATGAGCTGTTGCTCGGGCCATCTGATCTCATTCTTTTGGCACAACGAGCATTTTTCTATTGTTTTTGGGAATGATGATCATTCTTCGTTTCATATCCACCATTCAACATGTCGATATTTCTTCACACATTCTATTTGATTGCATATTCATCCATAGTCCATACTTCTCTCATCTCAAGGAAGCACTCTTCATACACAGTAGCTTCCACGTTGAGAAGCATTCAGTTCGAGCAGTTTCGGCATTAGAATCCTTCAATATTCACTTCTTTCCATCTTAGCAGTTTTCTTCACGTTTGGAACAACAGTCACGTGACTAAACTCCAGAACCCAATTTCTTCCCTTTAGATCCAGCCCTTAGCCTGACGCCTATATCAGTACTCACTTAGCTACTCTCAAGACCTTTAGTCATCTTTGATGTGCTGGAGATCTTCGTTTGCTAGTCAGTGGAGACGTATGCTCAACAGCACATGGCCGCTTAGATCCACATACAAACGTTCTAGGATAGCACTACCCAACGCAGCACAAGTCCAACAATACGTGGCGTTAGAATCTATCTCATGCTCTTAGTATCAAAAATGCTTTTAATCTCCTCGAACCTTCTATATCTGAATGTTTACAACGATTTGGATCCAGTTCTATTGTCTTTACAAATCCACCCACCGAGCCTTATCCGATTAAGTAGAGGCTTTCATCTTCTATCCAACATGAATACTAGCTTTACAGGCTATGAGAAAATTGCCATTATCATCACTTTTGGCTTCTTGGACCATTTCATTGCAGCATTAATTTGTGTCGTCATCCTTTGGGTTGTTCTTCTCTTCCTTATCAAATTAAACGATCTCTTTGGCCATCGAACAATGCAAGCTAAATCTAGTCCGGCAGACCCATTGCTGCCTTCAATTTCCAGAGCAGAGACCGATATTCGATCTTCCAGCACAAAGCCGGGCTCGAATACGCGTGTGGAAGGGATTCAAACAGATAATGTGGAAGTGAGTTTAGAAAGAGTTGATAGAGAAGAGAGATCAAATATTGAACAGGCTACCGAAGTAGCGGACAACATGCCGACACTCGATGGCGAGAGCGAAGGGCTACACGCAAGACGGACGGACGGTGGAATGGGAGATTCCGATACAACGCGAGGACATGAGACTCCAGTACGAAATCCTACCGTCCCGATACATCAAAACGAAGTTCCATCTGCGCACGGCCATGATCATGGACCGCAGGGAGCAATTGCCCACACTGACGGACGTAGAGAAGACATTTCAAAGCGCGTCGTACAGTCCATCACTGAACTAAGTGACCAGCGCCGCGCTGAACTAGTCAATAAGCTTCGAAATGGAGTAAGCTACCACTCTTCTCAAAAGAAACCCACACTCTAACTATGTTCCAGACTATTTCAATCAGTGCACCGAGGCCAATACCGAATCCTCCTGTTCCATCTAGAATTGATCATGGAGTGAGGTCCCCTAGCAGTAGGAAGGAGAGACCGAGGGCTACGGATAGACGTTCGACGACGGAGATACGGGAGGATCTTGCTATGATGATCGATCCTTCATCTGTCATTGGACAGACTGAGAGGAATGAAGGTGTAGCTGTGCGAGGTGGCGTACGCCATAGGGATGGGCCTGATTGGACTGGAAGATCACTAAGGTGAAAGGGGATATGACATACAGTAGATCCAGTAGCTTTCGCTACTGATGACGGCGAGTTTGTGAAAACAGATCATGTTTGCGTCTGTATAAGTAGCTGTGAATATGTAATATCTCATGAACACCTAGGATGAAATGATAAATATGATATGTAATGCGAGAAATTGGATATGCGAATGGCACAAAATGTCGGCAAGAGGCCGTGAAACCAGAGCATGATGCTTTCGGCTTAGAAGCAATCGAAGTATATTAAATATCTCGCTCGTTTTATGTCTTGGCTCTGCTTCATTCAAACCATCTGATGTCTGATGTAGCGGAACTCGTCACTTGCGGGATCGGTTTGCTTGAGATCTTGTACAAGTCACCCCCAGATACGAACGAAATAAGCATACAAACAGCCTACGTTGCGATTCCTTTGGCCAAATCATCATCTTTCCTGATGGCACGAAGAGTATTTGAATCAGCCATGAAGTATCATTCTCAAAGGACACTTACTTTTCGCATTGCTTCCATCAAGATACCCATTGTTCTTGCCTTATGTTACACGCCTCCCACTATGACGACGTCAAAAGATCTCTTAGTAGCTATCCTTACCCTCCTCGTAATATTCCTAGTCGTTAACATCGCCCTACTCATGGTGTTGTTCCTCCATCGCATTGGGATCTCTATTGCATTAAGGAGGCATCAGTCTCCAGACCGCGACCCTGAACACGCGCAAGGATTCGAGGAAGATGATGGCCCAGTTGAAGAGTACTATGAAGTAGCGCTTGAGCCGATCCCGTCGCGAGTGACATCTGCAAGGCCTAGGAATGGTCGGCGTCGTGCACCATTGCCAGTGGGCATCACGGCTGGGCAGAGGTATGAAGATATGGTACAAGGGCCGGGGGTAGTATTCGTGGAGCGGATTCATAATGGCCAGCCGGTTCCGTTGAGGGGAAGAGAAGCTGAGGATCTAAATCCAGGGGAAGAAGGCTTTGAGGACCAGGCACTTGATGTACCAGAAACTAGTACGACGCCCGGGAGACCAGTTGGAACAGGGAAAGGGAAGCGGCCCGCGGTTCATATCCCAAGCGGTACGCCGCCCGCTAGACAACCACACGAGCCTTGCAACCGGGCTAGCATTTCCGTTCGACAGCATGAAGAAACTACTGCTCCAAGGAATCAAGGAGAAGATGATAGTGTAACAGAGGGTGTTTATGATGATATGGAGGGCGAAAGTCCAGGAAGGTGGAGAGATGAGAGCAATCAGAACAAGGAACGAGCGTGGGTGGATACGCAGCCGGAAGCAGGCCCAAGCAACTCATGGCGCAATAACTTGAGGTCCGAGGGGCTGGGTTTCGATGAAGAGGTCCATCAGTCACCCGAAAGATGGTCTACATCACATGCTTCCGAGAGCCGAAGGAAGAAAGGAAAAGAGCCCCAATTGCAGACTGAGACTGAAACCGAACCCAACGGCGAAGTAATCGACGAAGGCTCTACTTATCCTCTTGCGGAGATGATTGACGACTACCTCCACAACGAAGTTGGAGAAAGTTCCCATGCCGGCGCGCAAATGAATTCGGGGAATAAGTATGAGCTAGGAGAAGCAGATTACAGAGATACGTACAGTGATGTGCCGCTTCCTCAGCCATGGCGGGCACCAGATGCGTACCCACCGAGCCGTTGGCCGCCACCGGCACCCGGGCTAATACCGCCGCCTATACAGGCAGGGAGAAATAGGAGAGCTCCCGACCCGAGGTATCCGATGACCCCTACTATGAATGACGAAGCTGGCCCCAGTGGCACAAATGGAAGGCATGCATGGCATCAGCATATGACAGGAGCAGGTGTAGGTCAGAACTGGGCGGGGGAAGGAGTATTCATGTCACCATTTAACAGAGTAGACGTGCGGCATGCTCAAGCAATACCATCATACAAGACTCCGGTACCGCAGACATGGCAGACTAGTTATCCCTTGACAGACCAATATTGGCTATGGGATCGGAGAAACTATAGGCGGTGAGTCTACACCATTTTAACTGCTTGGGTTATAGGACGAAGAAAGTGGTCGCCGTCTCAGCTATCTAGAAGTTGAACGAAACGAATCAAAGTTCTTCCATGATCAAGTAGAGTGTTCTCTAAAGTACTGGGGGAGACGAGAAGTAATCGAGGAGATTAGTCATGTTTTTACGATTAGACAGTATAGTGATAATGTTTGAGAAAATAGAGGAAACCATGCACAAACTATTGAGAATCATCGAGACCATGCGTAACCATAACGAAATATTCAAGACACAGCGAACAGCATGAATGAAGAAGCGAAATGAAGGAACTCGATACCTCATAATATGAGACAGTATAGAAAAACAATTCCAACAAACCTTTTTCACTAAGAATGTATTTACGTACCTTACTCTATGCCTCTCCTTAATCTAGTAATTTATTTGATATATAATTACCAAAATGTACTAAGGGTTGTACTATTGCTTGGCTCCACCACCAGACTTTCTTCGGGATGGCATGCTCAGATGGAGAGCGCTTCGGCTACCGCATCCTCGGATCTGTCATTACTTCTCTCAGAGCATCGATATCCATCAACTGTAACCGCCAAGGAAAGGGAGCGGTTGTTGACGAAGAGACGATTCAGGAGTCCCCTGCAGAACCATCATCAGAGAGCGATAGCTACGGCTCCGCACGAGACTATCAAGATGGTCAGCAGGATAGGGGCAGACGTGAACCCAGCGTGCGTGACACAAGACGGGACAACATGAAAGACTGGCTTGAAGCATGTCTGACGTTCTCTTCACCTGTAAGCCCTGATGATGCCCCGAATACTGGCTCACTACGAAACCCGGCTTTCAAGTGTGAGCACCGTCGCCGCGCTACTCGTCTTTGGAACTTACGTGGGGTCGAAGAGAGAAGCCGGGGGGCGTTTGGTAGATATGATTATATGCATTGGACGGACAAGAACTATCGACATGAGAGGTGGATCCAAAACCATGATCAGGGCACGCAACAGAATGGTGTCTCTCCTGATGAACGAGACTACTTGTACGCGTGGATTGGAATTTTGGAGGAACAGGTACAGGATTATCGGCGCAGGTTTTAGACGACCTCGGAGAAGTGTAGAGCTCTAGAACAGAAAAGCGGCATCTCTGAACCAACGAGTTCAGGAGGAGATCTCTCAAGGTTTAGAACGCCCCGATGTCCAAATCAGGTAGAAATGAACCCATCAGGAAGGTTGATCGGCCTGTAGAAGCAGGATCTTGAAAACGCGAATCGTGGGATCGGGTAAAGATAGCAGCATAGTCTTGGGTGAAATTTTGATTGTGTTGATTAGATACGATTTCATCCATCTATAGGACTGTTAGAGAAATCTGTTTGTTGTTTCAAAAGTTCATACACATCTACATCGCCCATAAACCCCCCAAACACCAATCAGTACGAAGAGCTGTGAGACATGCATAAAAAAACTGTTTAACAAACGCCACGCACAAAGAAACCACATACCTTTATCCGCACACTTTCTGGCTTCATTATAGCAATCAGTTTCTATGGAAACCATGATAACTGAACTAAAAATGTCGCACTTCTCCTTCCCAATACCAACTTCAATTGGACTGTCTCTAGCATTTGTCCCAGATGGCAGGCTCAGCTGCAGAGCGCTTCGGCTTCGTTGCTCTCGGCTTCGCCATTGGAGTCATTGTCGGAGCATCGACCGTATTCTACTATTTCTACCGTCGCGAACAGCAATGGAACGAGGATGGAATAGAAGACCAAACTATAAGTCGTCCAGGATACTCACCCTCTCCTTCAGATTCGGAGTCAAGCTGGCCGACATGTCCACCAACGAATGATACTCATCAGTCCATCCCGAAAGATCAATATCGAGAGGTTGGACCCTGTGGTGGTGGCCCTTCATCAAATGTTCATGCCGTAATATCCAACCCACCCTCATCCCAGAGGAGCGGGCGTGGTACTCTCGATATTAACCGTCTTCATAATCACAGAGATATCTTGGCCAGAGGTGAATATTCCCCATCAAGTATGGGTCCCGCGATACCAAGCCCATACCTGCCCTGGAGAGAAGAAACTCGCTCCATGCTTGTTGCTCGTCGTCTTCGTGAGGCACGGGAGGCAAAAGATGCCGCCATTGCCATTGCAATGCAGGCAGAGGAGGAACAAAAACATCGTAGGGATCTGCGGTCTCCGAATGAACAGCGGAAAGAAATCGGATCATCGAAATCGCTAAAGGGAGAAACCACGTATTATCAGCGAAACTCCGACACTATGCCCAACGACGGCAGCTTTGGCGCCACAATTATAGATGGACATAATGGTAGCCGACCCAGAGTGGAGAGGAGAACTGGATACCAATCTTTCTCCCCCGTCGACAGAGAGACAATGGATGCATGGAATCTTTATGGATACAAGTCCCAGATTGAATCCCACCAGAAAGTTCAGAATGACAGGAAAAAGACAAGCAAAAGAACGAGTCCGACTAACCACGTCAAAGTGAAACCTTCCAACGGTCCACCTGACGAGAGGAGTTCAACTGCTACTAGGGGTGCTACGGATAGCTCAGCATCGACATCCAGACCCAGAGGAGAGGAACAACAGCAGCCTATCGAAAATGACGATCGAATGTTTTTCCGACACCCCAAGCGAAATGCGATGAGCCACAATTATGGCCCTGAGGTTTTCCGTGCGTATGAAGAGGAGCAAGAGCGACTCAGGCTGCGGCCCTCACGACCAAATACTCAGGGACGGTCATCGCAAAGTATGGAAAGAAGGCGTTCTGTCAAAGAAGAAGAGGGTCCAGCACCTGAAGCGGATCATGATGAAAACGCTCTTGCCAGTGCTAGTCCAACTGTTAAAGGAGCGATGTCACTGCCCGTCATCGAAGAAGATGAAATATGGCCTCCATATAATCCGCTTCGGGAGAGGACAAGCAGCCTCATAGCAGTTCCATCAACTTCCCCTCCGACAAGCCGCCCACGGAGTGAGCATCAACATAGTACCCGTCCAGAACCACCAAACCCTTCCATTTCAATATTAACGGAAACGGAGGATGACTTCTTGACTCAGACCCACGAGGATCAAACTATTGGTGAACACTTAGATATCCAGAGCCGATTGCCACTCGATCGAGTTTCGCAAGTTGGAAGCCAGGATGACGAGTCCATTAACAGCCTTCATCACAGTCCCACCCCTCTAAACAGTCCGGCGAGTAGTAACAGGAGTGGCGGTTTCGGCGGCTCTGACACAACAACTCCGATATCCCCTTCAACAAGCTCTTCGGTCATTCTAGGATCTGAGGAGAGTCTTTATGCACGACGTCGTAGTGAGCCAGTGCCAGCCATTGGGAACTGGCTACTGGAGGATCGAGATGCGTCCATGGCGGAGAGATCTCGAAGGTTGTCGGTCGTGGATGTGTGTGGATGAAATGTATTGATTTAGCGTAACGGTTGTGGACTTTTCCGGTACTTGGATGAATTTGGAGTACTCATGATGATGGACGTGCTTGCACTTGAGACGATCATAGGAACTTTATGTTTGGGTTGATTTAGTGTTTTTCATTTGTCTATAGAGGTATCAGTAGGATCTATTCATCGTTTCATAAGCTCATACATATACTCTTCACGCATCCTACATCGCCAAGTCAAAGAGCAAAAACTCCGCAGGTGTCTCCCCCACACTCTCCACCTCAATCTTTCCCGGTCCTTTCACACCCTGCACGAAAGCACCATCGCCCTCTCCCAAGATTGTGTCCCGGACCTTAATCTTCGCACCCCCTTCCTTCGGCTGCGCCCTCTTGTTCATTACAACCTGCAAATACACCTTTCTCGGGCCTTCCTCGACAACATCATGCACGACCTTCTTCCCTGGAGCCAAAATGCTAGCACTCATACTGAGGTCTGCCTGAAGCGGAATGGGTGTCTCAACACCTACTTCGGTCTTTATCTTATCCACCCTATCCGTGTATTCCATAATCCTCACCAACCTATCCGTCTTCATCTCGTCCGTAAATGTCTTAGTTTCATAATGCGGCTTTAACCCACTTTGATTCGGCTTCGCCCAAATCTGCAAGAAATGTACTTCATCGTTTCGGTTACGGTTATATTCGCTATGTCTAATTCCCGTTCCGGCGCTCGTGAATTGAACTTCTCCACGCTTGAGATTCTCCAGGTTGCCTAGACTGTCTTTATGTTCAAGGGTCCCGTTCACGATGTACGAAAAGATGAGGAACTCGGCGTGTCCGTGCGTGCCGAAGCCAGTAGATGGCTTGACGCGGTCTTCGTTGATGACGCGTAGAGGACCGAAAGATTCATACTTCTCATCGAAGTAGGAGGCGAAAGAAAAAGTGTGGTATGTGTAGAGCCAGTCATGATCGGCATGACCTCTAGTTGACCAGGGACGCTTTGTGATTTGGAGCGATTCGTTTGCGGTTGTGGACATTGTGCGAAAGGTTGTTGGCTTTGATAAGAGTTTAGGGAGGGAAGTTCTGATTGAATTGAAGAGAGCCAGGATGACTACTAGAAAAGGGATTAATGTAGCTAAAGTCTTTGTCTTTGAAGAGAACTGAGGTGTGTCTGTCATTAAAAAGAGGTAGAGTGAATGATTTCGAATTCGAGAGGCTTTTATATGTACATAAAGAGAAACAAAGGAAAATACTAGCAGCTTGGAGATCTATTGCCCTTGATGCTCAGTGATTCTAGAGATGCATGTCATTGATCACTAAGGTGTTGGTAAGGATTTTGGAGAGGTCTTCCGCTCTGTCAGCGATGACGTTCAGCCTTGGCTTTCCTAATGGAAAATCTTCGCTAAAGCGGCGGAATTGGCCCGCGGATTTGGCTTTCACGACTTATGCCGAAAGATGATTCATCATTCTTGCTCCTGGCTGACCACACCCTTCACCACTCTGCTTCTCCAACTCATAGTAGGCAAGAAAGAATGCGCTGGATCACAGCATGCTGAGGAAGTCCTTACCGAGCGCATTAGATACCAATGCCGCCCAAAGCAGTGTCCTCAGGGCGCGGCCCTTATTGCATCGACGCAGAGCGTCCCTTTGATCCAGATAAATCAGTTGCAGATTTGAACGATGAATGCACACCTGATGTCTCGGAAGACCCTTGGAAGAGCCGATATTTCATGAAATGCATAATCGACTTATTCGACCTTTCAGAAACAGATAATTATGCGTATCAGGCATTAGGTACAACGACCTTAAAACAGGCTCAGATAGCCATCAATGCGAAGAGGAAGAACAGGTTGCATGATTGGTATGTAGACGGCGAAGGGAAAGTAGTAAGTTAACTACTCATCTAATTTACCACCATATCCATATATGCCTCTTTGTTCATTGCTCGGCGTACCTAATAATTGAACGAGAACCAGTCCTAAGATTCCTTCCATCCTAGATTGATCATCCACCCCTCTATGACTGCGTCGCATACACAGAGATCTTCTCTCCCACTGTCTCCCTCCCAAAAGCCCTCAATGCCTTCAAATCGCAAGCCAAAACTGGCTCATTGCGCGCCACAATAAGCACCCACCTGTCCAGTAAATACCACAACACGATACCTGGGCTCCTACCATCAAAACCTAAGCCCAACCGCAAACATGCAAACCCCTACTACTCCTTCTGGACCTACTCCAGCAACGAGCTAGAATGGGCGGGACCCTGGTCCGGCACCTCTCAAATAAAACAATCTCACCACATCCTTCTCATATTCTACCACCATTTCGGGTGTGTTGTCCCCTCGTACGCAGCGCTCTGGGCGATAGCCAAGCTAGCGCAACCGAATAAACCGAGCAAAGAGCCTGTGAGGCCGATTCTGGATATGGGATCTGGATGCGGGTACTGGACTTTTATGCTGCGAATTCTACAGCTTGAGCAGGGGATGAAAGAGTTAGAAGTTCGCGCGATTGACAATCAGGCTTCTATCTATCGGACCATGTGGATAGCGGATACGATACATCAGAGTGGAACAGAATACCTCGAGGCTCATAATGGTGGCGAGGGATGCATATTGCTGCTCGTCTATCCGCAAGCTACGGGCGATTTTACGGCACCGATCTTGAGAGCATTCAAGGGCGATACGATTGTCGTTGCTGGGACCCAGAATCAGAATGGCTTTACGGCTTTTGTGGACGCTGTTGTGGATGATTGGGTAAAGGAACATTTATCGGAATTTGATTTGGGACTGCGGATGCCGTTACCTAGCTTTCCCGGGAAAGATGAGGCGCTTTTCGTTTTTCAGAGGAAAAGGGGGTAGGAGGTGAGGAAATCTGTGGTCTGGTCGGAGCTTCTACTCTTTGAGACGAAATCCGGTAAAACTTTTGAGATGGTTTTACAGCTGAATTCAAGGTAGTACTGAGAGACTCAAAGTGCATATGGAGGAATAACATAATGTTCTTATAGATTCGAGCCGAAAAGAGATTTGTCTTCGAACTCCTTATTTTGATCCGTTGTCACCTGAGTGGAACGTTAAGTACTACGACTGCGAGATTTAGTATCCTTAGTCGCGAACTTTATTTCGTAAACGCTAATTTTGATCAGGTTTACTCTACTTATTTGTGTGGGCATTATCCATTCGTGTCAGCGATACATCCACGCTGATAAATTTTCTTTTCATGTACTAAACTTTTGGAGGGTTGCCTGCCCAGTGTGACAGATAGTGAGGCCATCGTGATGGGATCCAACCGTGGGTAAGATTATACCTCCTTAGAATCTTCACAGCAATGTAATAGTTAGGTAACTTCGAACTCAAAATTTGAAGTATAATAAGGTGCAAGATCAAAACCTGCTCCTCCTAAACGTAAATCTCCCTTTCAAAAAAGCCATTTCTCAAAAAACCCTTTCTTTTCGATATCCGCAGCCTCTTCATCTTCGCGCGAAGAAAATCGATGCTATCATGAAACTCACATGCCTCCTTCCACTCCTTCCCCTCGCCCTCGCTCTGCCAGCCCAGACGAAGCCTCAGCCTACAGTCAACGCCACCTACTTAGCGGAGCTTACCCACCAACTCCATACTTTCGCGCCGCCAACACATAACAAACTAGAAGAAACAACAAACCATCTCGTCTTCAATACCAGCATGGCCGAATTCCAAACCGCTCGAGACGCCCATTCACCATCCGACTTGGACTGGACCTCCGACGGCTGCAGTCACGTCGAAAGCTATCCCAAGGGCTTCAAATTCTTGGCGTGTTGCCAGCGGCATGATTTCGGGTATACGAACTTTAAGAAGCAGAAGAGGTTTAGGCCGGAATATAAGGCAATGACTGATCAAGGGTTCTTGATTGATATGTATGCGGTTTGTGGCGCTGTTCCCGCCGGCAACGATCCGGATAGGAGTGTTTGTTATCAGATTGCTGGGACTTATTATGTTGGTGTTGCGCTGCGAGGAAATATGACGTGGGAGGCTGCGCCAAAACCGAGTGGTTGTAAATAAAGAGGTAAGGATTGGAAGGTTGAAGGATGGAAGAAGATACAGGTGATCCGACTCTCGATATCGATAATTCGTAGAATTCATGGATAGAGTACTAGTTGCGGTAAGCCTTTCTATTACCCCTAAA